>NIUQ01000288.1:0-57073 GCA_002796945.1 Plectus sambesii
GCCCTGATCCATCCTCTGTGACACTTATTTTCACACTCTTCTCGGGTTGTATCAGATGAGCATTGGATGTCGCCTTTCACATATGGCAGCTTTCGATGAAGCGCCTTTATGCCAATATCCATTGCAACGTTTATTTCGCCAGGAAAACGATTGTAATAATAAGCGTATGTTTCATTTCGTGTTGTCGCTCGTCGCGGTGTACTTCTGCTTTCACTACCGAGGTCAATAGTATATTTTTGGCACCATTTCTGAGCCTTGCGGTAATCGTAGAGAAGCAGCAAAATGGATTCTGTCGTACCTAATTGTAGCAGATAATTCTGATATCCGATCAAGCGAAAGCAAATTGTATCCGGGCCGATAAACGAAATTTTGTTTCCCGTAACACATTCCGTCTTTTTGCTCAATCGGTATCTAAAGTCAAGAAGGCGACTGGAGGATGGATCATCCGCTGGCAAAGAGCACAATTTTTCTCCAAAAATGCTTGTTAATTGCTCGCGAGCGATGCTGTAGTGCTCAATATTCGGCACGAGAATTTTCTTCAGTGCAATCCAGTCATCACTTTTTTCCGACCGAAAGGTAGAAATTTGCGTAAGGCCCGGCTCCCATGCCCGTTCCGCTTCATATATCATGGCGAGATATTTGAGCAGAGACAAGTAGATTTCATCATCGTAAACGCGGCTTTCATTAAATTTAAACACGCCTTCAAGCGTATTTTCTTCAAAAAATCGAGACCAAGCTGACGTATAGTTAAAAGTAGATGTTGAGTGCATGTTGAACAGCTTTTTCGTGTTGATTTTTAAACGAATTGTCATGTTCGGAAGCTGAAAGAGTTTGATCGCGTGTTGTATTTATTCTACATTCTACATCCTCTCATAGAAGCACACCGGATTTGTCTGTGAATGCTAAGAGCGCACTTTTTATTCTAAGTGCCACTGATTAGCTCGAGAAATGACTTCTTGAAAATAATAGTACAAGCAAAATGATGAGACTGAGTGTGAAACACATAAACATGTCATTATTTTTTGTTTTTTAAGACGCTAACTATTTATTGCACTGAAATTCAAGGGAGATTCACTTATGAGTGCATAACACAGGGCCTTCAAGGGACTTCTCTCCAATTATAAATACGCATTAAGCTTGCTCAATAATTTTTTAATCAGTCATACTTGTATCCTATTTAACGTTTTGATCTGTAAATGGATCTAATTTTCACTTACGTATGTTACGTTGTTATTAATAACGGCTTTCATATTCGTTGTGACTGCATCATCGTAATACCGTTGAACCACTTCGAACGTTGAAGTGATGGTCAAATAGATGAACGTCAAATATACTATTGTCCAAAATAAAGCCTTCATGGCATGCTTCAGAACAGTTAATGGCTCCAGTTTCTTGGGAAGAATATTGAACTCGCTGATTGCTTTGTACAAATGGTAGCGTATCGTTTTTTTGTTGATAATCGATGTTAGCTTCTCTTGGTGATGATATACTGATAGGTTCCGCGATTTCAAGCGATGTAATGGCATTTTGTAAGTCTGCGTTCAAATTTTAATTATTCGTGTGCCCAAAAAAAGTAAATAAGTGAAGCTGCAATATCAACTTATGTCGATCAACGCACTACTGTTCTCTTATTCTTAAGCAGATGAAGAATATTATGTAAAATACACTTGCCAATGTTTCGTCAGTCAGTATAAATTTGCTGTGCAGCTTGAAAGAGAGATGAAACTTGCATTCAGTCGCCAAGTTTGCGACGCAAAGTAGCCGGCAGCAAACGTGAGAGATCTACTAAGCGAACTGCAAACAATCGGCGGTGAAAGCAGTGAATTGTAGTCAAAATGTATCATCAAGCATGTCTCTAGTCATGCTTCAATGGGCGCACTAATTATGATTGAAAGACATGCGGGACACCTAACTGCGAAGTGCGAAACAATTTACTTCGAACTAGAGATCTACTGCAGTACAAATCGAAGAATTGCAAATAAAAGACTATACAGCAGATATGCGTTGTCTGATTTCGTTCTATCAAAACTTCTTCAGTTACCGGTTTGTACCATTTAACTGCTGACAAGTATCCACCCCTAGCTCTGGCAGGACATTCAGATTGACTGTCTCAAATAATACAGGGTGAACAAGAATTAGCGAGAAGTGACGATAGGAATTATTTTTCATTTTAGCTTTCAATTCTAACATGGCACATACATACCCTTTTAAAGCAGTGTCGTCAACCTAGATTGTTTGGCACAATGGAACAGGGCTTGTCTTGAATCAGTCAATTCCGGAACAGTCACACTCAGTCCACGCAAAATATTGTAAAGCCGACTTTATATCGGAAATTTTTCTTAGACATTGCTAATTAGTCGATCCATGTTAATACTTCAGTGATTCTCAAACTATTGTAAAGCTAGTTTTATTCTGGGAATTTTCCATTGAGATAACATATTAGTCGACTCGTGGATAACACTTCAGTGATTTTCAATCTTTGACGACAGATAAACATGCACGGTCATTAGGATCGTGAGTCGACGGAAGAAATATGCGCACGTCAGCTCATAACGGTCGAAAAAATTTCGTCAAAATATTTTGAAGCTAGCTTTATTCGGTGGCTCCTCTTTGCGATTGCTGATGGATCGATCCACGTTAATAGTTCACTGATCCTCGAAGTATTGAATAGCAGACTTCATTCTGGGAATTTTTCATTCAGGCTGTTAATTAGTCGATCCGTTATAATACTTCGATGATTCTCAATTCATGAGCGATCAGCGTGCTCTGTCATTAGGAATGTGAGACCATGATAGAAGTAATGCGTGTAATGTGTTGCACCTTGTTTTTCTGTCATTCTCTACCTTTGCTCAACACTTTCTGAAAACAGCACGTGTTTCTTTTGTCAGCTGTATATGGTGTACCAGATTGGACGCGGACGCCGTCTATAGAGATTCTATAAGCGACCAAAAGTTGGGGGTTCCTCGATCAAAGTTTGTAAAGATGAGGTTGCGCAGTGTCTCATTCGATTAAATTATTCATTCAGTTTAACTAGTGTTAGTGCTCTAATGCATTTCGCTCTCTATTCCATGAACAAATGAAGCAGATTAGAGTTTTAATTGAACAAGAAATAAATTTCGATGCAATTGGCAAGTGCCCTTATGTAATCCCATGTGGTCTAGTGGTTAGGATTCGTGGCTTTCACCCACGCGGCCCGGGTTCGATTCCCGGCATGGGAAGTAATGTTTTGCTATCTAAGACCTCGCTAAATGCACCAAAATTATGTTTACTTTATGCACTCGCATTACACTATCAGCATCTTTTCGCAGCAGAAAATATCAAGCAGATCTGTAAAAACATGAAGGTAGGCGATAAATCACTCGCAATCAAAAGTAAACATTTGATTTTTTGCAAGTTGGAATTTGACACGTGTGCGATAATGACAATCAATTGGTAGCGACGCGGAGATGGAACACAATCATTCACTTTCTCAATGCTCAGCAGTGCTATAAAACGGCGAAATCTCATTCATGCAACACGAAGAGAGCATAACAGCAAAATTTCACATAAAATTTGGCCTCATAAAAGACTCAATAGTTTCATTTGATGTAGCTTCCACTGTGCTTGTTCTACTCTGCACTGAAGTGCTCGAACAATATTCTCGCAAATGTGAATGTAAGATATCAAATCAAATTCCCGCGTGCGTAAATTTGAGCAACGTATCTGGCAATTAGTATAAGTCGTGCAGTAGTATTGCCTGAGTATACTGCGCGATAGTGTGTGCGCTGAATCCTCACCGCAGCAGCAGCTGCAGCAACGCCATCTGGCTGATGAAGAGGCTGGAACACTGACCCGAGTCGCGTTGGATTGCAGAAAGGGAACGACCCTTATCGATTCCCTTCGCAACTACTAGTACGACATCAATTGAATTTTCTAAAATTGAACAGCAATCCTTATTTATTCTTTTTGAAATGGAATATTGAACAAGGCAGTCGAGCGACTTGGATTTGTTCGCCGCAAGAACAATGCGTTTTACTAATTTATTGGGAAGAAGTAGCTTTTCATCCATGATTCTATCTGGACTTCTCATTTTCGCACTCTTCACTTCGATTGCTGCCATTAACGACCCTTATGCAACGCTTGGAATCTCAAAGAAGGCCACTATAAAAGATATTAAACGTGCCTACAAGGAAAAGGCAAAAGAATGGTAAGAAGGGTGGACAATCGAATAAGTGCGCATCAGCATGTCATAGATATCTCCCACTCTAAGCCGGACTTATACTATCAAGTTTCCAGTTAGTGAGGAGAAATCGGGCCAGGCAACGTAGTTGGTAAAAATGGGCTAAACTCTCATTGGAAAGCATCATTTTTCGCTGAAGGGCTTAACAGGGTTGACAAGATTCGTGCGACATCCAAAATCGACAGTGCAGTTACCAAGCATTAGTCAGCGTCCGTTTAGTAATGCTTGGTAATTGCACTGTCGATTTTGGACGTCGCACGAATCACGTCAACTCTGTTCAGCCCTTGAGAATGATAGTCGTTCATTGAATTTTACATGCACTGATTGAAAAAGATGCGTCATCGACTTTGTAGCAGATTGACTTCATAGAGATAGGACTTCTTTCAACTGATGAAGTAATTGAGAGTTGTTTCAACAGTGAAATCAGAAACGAGACAGAAGGTGCGAATGTATCCTTTGGACTTATGTAGTTAGTCAGGTGTGGTGGCGACTAGTCCTTCGTCGCTGGGAATGACGTAATATTCGAGTGGCAAGAGAATGCCGTTGTCGGAGGCAGATATAGAGCCGGTTTCATATCGCGTACTTCAGCTAAAGTCGTTCTTAACGCAATGCTAGAGAATACAGCAACGGACTACTTTAGCCATAGTGTTTATTTTGAAGCCGACTCATAGAGTCCAGAAAATAATTGCATACATGTACAGCGCAGTTAAATCGGGGTAAGTGCAGACAAGCGCCTGACACCAGTACAAAATACTTTACATTGCGTAATGTACCCTAAAAAATTTAGCTCCTTGTACAGTGGAATTCGTTTATAATGGTCACCGGGGGACCGGCAAGTTTTGACCGGTATAACCGAACTTTTTTGTATGGGAAAGTACGCTTTGGGACTGAAAATCTTGACCGTTATAAACGAAATACCTTTATAACCGAAACCGCTATAAACGAATTCCACTGTACTTATCTAGCATTCACCTGTGTAGAAGGTTTCGTGGCGATGTTAAATATTTGTAAAACTGTTACGCGCTTGTCAACTGCAGTGTCGAGGTATTCAAGTGAAAAGCCGCATTATGCGGTTCCTTCTTCTGTTCGGATTCGTTTAGTGTTCTAATTACATGTGGTGAGCTGAGAAGTATTCGCATTCATTCGGGTTCCTTTTTTCTCCACTTTAATTACTGCGTGTGTATTGGTATTGCCACTGTGTCGCGTTATTTCTGAAGTTCTATGGCTACTGTACTTGTTGCAGGCACCCTGACAAGAATGAAAGTCCCGGCGCTAATGAGAAGTTCGTCGAAATCAATCAAGCTTATGAAGTTAGTGCAAAGTTTTTTATTTAAAAAGTAAATGTGCCTCTAAATATGGTCAAATTTTTCGATCATTAACTAGAAATCTCTCCAGGCATCATTGTTGGCGAAGATGAGCTCTCTTTTCGCTGCTTGAACATCGTTTTTCACCCAGAATGATAGCTGTTTCTTGGATTTTACTTGCGTAAATTGATTGAAAGTAGCGCTATCGTCTTTCGACGCAGTTTACTGATTCAATCTCTGGTTTCGTGTTACTGCTCGACTAATTTTGACTGTAAACACGAATTGTAATGATAGGCGTTATATTTGCTATTGCTATCCTAATCTATATCCTATAAAAACCAGTAAGAAAATTCGATAAGAGCCAGTAATAAGTCTTTTGTAATCATTTTTCAGCTGCTGAGCGATCCATTGCGTAAGGAGCGCTTCGATAAATTCGGCACCTTCGATGATCCACATGAGGGTCATGGAGGAAATGGTTTCCATAATGGCTTCGACAGCTTCTTCAGTGGCTTCGGCGGTTTCGGCGGCTTCGACGCTGCTAACAGCTTCTTTAACAAACATCGCATCTCCATGCGCAGCTATCAGAATACGATTATCGAGCGCAGCCACATTCAGCCCTACATTATCTTCTCTTATTCCAACTGGTGCCACTCGTGCCATCAGTTAGAGCCCGTTTGGGAGAGCGTCGTCGGCGATCTGGAACCCTTAGGTATGGTTTTCGGGGTTTCCTTTTTTGGAGTTTTTAGTTTTGCGTGCCTTAAGATGATTTTAATTCTTACCGCGTCAAGAGTACAATCAAGTTTCAATGTTAATTCTGCTTTTGACTTTAAATTGAGAACTATAGAAAAAGGCGAATGGTAGTGATTTTATACATACACCATTTCCACTTGATTGAGAATACTTTCAAAATTAAATAGGACATTTTTCATATCAATTTGATTTGGAGAACATGCTTTTTGAAATGAGATATGTCCTGTTTGATTGATAAACTGTCCTTGTTAAAATGGTATGAGTATAATTCTGCTTTTCAATTGTCCGAAATTTACAATATGAATAATTATAAGTCAATATTTTATAGGTTACGGTATCGGGACGATCAACGCGCAGATGGAAGGGAATTTGATGGAGAAACTACGAATCAGCCGTCTGCCAACCATCGTAGTTGTAGTAGAAGGTCGAGTGATACATTACCGCGGACCGTATCAAGCGAAATCGATCAGAATGTTCGCGCGCGATGTCCTGCCCCCTTCTTTCATGGTCAGGATAAGCGATTATTACTCGCTCAAGCGTTTCTTGGATCTCTGGTCCAGCACTAATAAGGTTTGACAATTTATGCGATTCAGCTTTCCTTATTATTGTGCCGTTTATACCATTTCCACTTTAAAACGGACACTTTCCAAATCAAATCGGACTATTCCCAAATCAAATCGGACTATTCCCAAATCAAATTGGACATTTTTAACCTCAAATAATATGGCAAATGTCCTTTTTGATTTGGAAAGTGTCCGATTTGATTAGGAAAGTGTCCTGTTTGGTTTGGAAAGTGTCCGTTTTAAAGTGGAAAAGTGGAAAGTTTTAAAGTGGTATATTTTCGTAACTTGCCATTCAACTTTGCTCAGAAGAGTTCTGATATTGAATGGGAAATATAAGAAATTGAATGATACAGTTACGAAATTGTACTATAAAGACTTTAACTGGTGGGTGTTTTGTAGGTGTCAGTGCTTATGTTCGGGGATAAGGAGAAACCCAAGCTACGCTATATGCTGACAGCAATGAAGTACTCGACGTTCGCGCGATTCGCTTACGTGCACCTGACGGATGAGGCGCCCATTCAGGAAATGCGCGACGCCCTATCCATCCGCTGTGCCTCGTGCGAAAGTGTTCTCATCTTCAACGAATTCCCTGAGGTATGACGTCATTTCGCTCATTTCTACCTCTCTTAATCAGTTTTATCATAGGTATCCTTCTTTATACAGTTTCCATCCCTGTTTTATCATTGCTATAACCATCGTTTAATTAAGTTAATATTTTTGTCTGTGCTGAGAGAAATTCGTCTCATGCATCGAATCAAAGTGTGCAATACAGGCGTATGTTCTTTTGTAGTATGATGCGGTTTGCACACACATAAATCCTCGAATTAAACTATGTTTGAATATCATTTATTAAGCTTCTAAGTTGTTGTTTCTTTTTTTGCGCAAACTTAATTTATTTTAGTTGAAAAGTTTTACTATTTAATAAATGATAATTTTGAATGAAAGTTGTGAATATCAATGCTTTTTCAACAAAGTGAAATTTCAGAACGGCCCAGTCGCCCATATCACATCAATGAAACAATTATCGCCGGAATCGATCAACTCATTAATTGAAAATAACAAGTATCTCGTTTTACCTCGGGTAAGTGTTACTCCAGATGTCCGGTACTTACACCGCCTTTAATCATAATTCGTCACTCTATCATTAAATTTGAACGTTGGTTTGACGAAGCTGAGTACAAGGGTAACAAAGTTGAATGCAAGAGTGACGAATTACGATCAAAGGAGGTGTACATTCCACCTACAGTAAATTTTGAGAAACGTACCAAATTGACATAATGCTCTATTCAGCTATCCTCGCAAAGCCACATGGACGACCTGTGTCCTGTATCATCGCGAAACCCGCGGCGTTTATGCGCCATTCTCATCGTCAGCGATCGCCCCGCAGAAGGCAGCCATGTCTCCGCATTCAGGGACTTTGTCTTGACGCACAAATACGAAACCGACCGTATCCGCTTCACGTACATGTACGCCGACAAGCAGCGTGCTTTCGTCGACGCCTTCAAGCCTCAAAGTGTCAACACTAAAGATGAGGAACTCAGCGTGGTGAGCGGTCGTTTCATTGTTTTCTACTCTCTAAAGCTTTCATCAAAAAGAAACAAAATTGCTTCCCCTGCAGTTTTCCTTGACTGTACCCGCGCTAAAGATATGCTTAAGTTGGCGTTCTACGGGGTATCTTCTCTTTGAACCTTGCTTACCAAGAAATTTTGACTACCGTATTTATGGAAGTAGTAGTACAGTTTCACTATTATTTCAACCCCCCTCTACCGTGTACCGCTACTTCCATAATTGCGGTAAATAAGTTCTTATAATTTTAGGATCATCGCGATGTGGTGATTGTATGGCGAGTAGAGCAGTCAAAGGCGAGGTACACGTGGCTACGCGCTGCGTGGAGCGGCAAAGAAGCCGACGTAAACACAAGCGCTCAAAGTCTCTCCGCCTCTGTCGACGCCATTCTCCAGGGCGTCTCCAAACTCGACGACCAGACCGCCCTGCAGATGCTGGTAAGTTTTTATCTCCATCCCGAAATTGACCGTGCACGTTTATTCATGAAGTGAATTTCTTTAATACCATTTCTACTTAAACAATAACACTTTCCAATATAACGAGGACATTTCTCAAGTCAAGTTCATGTAGAAAATGTTTTTTTATTGGAAAAGGCCTTTTTTGAATTGTAAAGGGTCCTTATTAGAGTAAAAATTTTATATACCGGTACAAAAAGGATCCGCCCAGATTACTGGTATAAACGAACTACCGGTACAAGCGACCTTCCTTGAATGGTATGATGCGCTCTGTGGCCGGCCAGAACTACCAATATAAGCAGAACCGGCATTAACGAATTCTACTGTATTTGCACTGTTGCCGCCGCGGTGGTCCAGTGGTTAATGAGCTTGCTTATTAACGCGTCATAGGGTGGACGCACACTGGTTCGTTTCCCCACCGCGGTTGGCGACTAAGTCCCAATTTCTGATTGGGCTCCCGGTGTCAGGCATTCGACGGCCGACCGGAAGAGCACGTGTCGTACTGATTAGGGCCTTCCTAGGAGGACCCGAAAAAGCGGACCCTGCGGCAGCGGGATAAACGCTAGGGAACTTACTGTATTTGCACTGTTGCCAGGCACTTGTTTAATTGATTCGTTCAGGTGGATGAGTTCAGTCCGTCGTGGTTTACGCGATTAGCAAAGCGAACTGCGCGGCTGTGGGAGACGTTACTCTTCCACGTCACAAAGGACGAATTTCTCCCAGCGATCAGCGCTCTTGGAACTTTGATCGTCATTCTTCTAATCGGGTAAGTACATTTGTTCATTGTGTGTCATAGAGTGGGTTTCACATCGCGTACTTAGGCTAAAGTCGGACTTAAGGCCTATCCTTTATCATTGCGTAAACTCCGACTTTAGCTAAAGTACGCGATGTGAAACCCACCCATAGAGTGTGGGTTGTCTTGTGCATACATTATTTCCGCTTTAATAAAGCGACTTTCCACTTCAAAGAGGACGCTTTACAGTTCAAAAAGGACATATTTAATCGATTTGACTAAAAAAGCATCTTTATTAAGGTGGAAATGGTATGTACACAGGGTTTATAGGGACCAATTTCATGAAATTAATGTATAATTAACATTTCTTAGTCGTAACAGAGAACCTCAGGAAGCACTGTGGCACGCTTAATGCGGCGATTAAACTGAGCACGTTCACTGCGGTGTCCATACTGTTACCCTTTATCGCTATTGAATCAACACTTTATTTTCTTCCTACTGACAAAGAAATTACGACTGTAAATGTAAAGTATAGGCGTGTAATTTTATTAACATTCAATTTATGTAAGTAAAATTGTTGTACCCTTTAACATTCTGTCAATATCGTTCTTTTTCCAGTTATGGACTGAACTACGCAGCCGTCAGCGAAGAGCGTAAGAAGAAGGAGGAATTGAAAAAGGCGCAACGACCAAACGGCGCTGCTACCAATGAGACGCGAAATGTACCGACGAAGACGCCGAGCACTCGATCAACCGCCCCGCAACGATCCAGGTTAGTGTCAGATACAGTCAACTGCGTTTATAACGCCTGGCTCTATAACGTCGCTAGCTCTATAACGTCGGTCCTTGGCTGGTCCCGTGTACTATGTTTTGTACAGGGCTAACTGCCTCTATAACGTCGCTGTCTTTATAACGTCGGTCTTTGGCCGGTCCCTTGACCGACGTTATAAAAGCAGTTGACTGTAGTCTTTGACAACGCTGGTTCGATTAAGTAGAAGGGGATGATGACATGACAACTCGTGACACGACAATACGCGACATGATATTATTGCGATAGTTCGCGACACGACAATGCGCGACATTATGTGAAATCAATGTGACAATTCGCGACATACGTAATGTCGCGTATTGTCATGTTGCGAGTTGTCCGTTTCCCGAAGGGGAGCGGTATGATTCTATCTCCTCAAGTAATGTATTGCAACTTGTAGAACCTAAGCATCCTCGTGGCGGGACCTAACACCGCAATAAAAATAACCGTACCTCATTAGCTTTATACCGACATTCATCATCTTTCGTCAGTCTTGCGCTCCCTTTCGACAAATTGGAGTTATAATTGAATGTTGAGATGAAGAATCGAATTCAAGGGTTAAGAAATGTAATGAATGACAATGGCCCGGTTCCATAATCGTGTCCTAAGTCATTCTTAAGCTACGCATTACTTAAGCCCGTTATGAAACATAGCGCTGAGTATCGCTATGAATTGCTTAACTTTAGGAAACGATTATGGAACCGACCCAATATATGATGAATGGCTGTTTCAGTGCAGCAAGTGCTTATTATTACGCATTGATTGTTTTACTCTATATCATAGTTAATCTGTTCTCTCCATCAGATTATTATGATTAAAATGGTAATAACGGAAGAATTTTCAGGATGCGTCCAGAGTATGAACAGTTGGTGCATGAACTTCGCGCCGAGACCTTCTTTGGATTGGTACGTCTGCTCAAGCCAGGGTGTCGGTCACTCATCGTGCTGATCGACGAGGACACGAAAGACCTCCTTCTGCCCGAATTCTGTCGCCATATCTGGCCCTGGCGCAAGTAAGATTTGGCTGTTGTCTGTTACTAACTGTTAGAGCGTCAGTTAGTGATTTATAGTATTTATATCTCAATAAGTACACTGTCCGAAACAGATAGACGTATTTCAAACTTAAAAGGACATTTCTTAGATCATGCTAGTTTGAGAAATGTCCTCTTTGAATGGGAAAATATCCTTTTTTAAGTGAAAATGGTATACTTTACGCGATGCATACCCGATCTAATGGCATAATATTAAACTGCACGTTAAACTCAAATTTAGAACCCCTCAGCAATGTGTACCTTAAAATCATGTTTATTTACGATAGGAACCAAAAACTTATAAGCTCTCTTGCGAATATACTCTGTTCCATAATTAATCTTATCTTCGTTCTGTTTTTTTAGCAACAAGACGCTTTCATTCGGATATATCATGGTGAATAAGAATCTGCCATGGTTCCGGAAACTTCTGGAACACACGTTGCCTGTTGATGAAGGCGATCCAACCAGCGCGTCTGCTGTCATGTACAAACGGCTCAAGAACATCAACCCGCGGTAGGTTAAATGTTGGCAGTACCTGTTTGCCTTTTAGTTAATGAGAATGATAAATAATAATTATTTTTGGCGTTTGATTCAGAAAGTAGAGTTCTGGGGGGAGAGGGATAGAAGTCAGGGTTGCTCCAGGATTTCGGGATTATGGGATTCTTTGATTCAATTTTTTATAAGAGTAATGTGGTAGAAATCGTTCATATTTTTATATAGGGGACAGACAGATTTTGACCGGTACAAGTAATCGCCATTATAAGCAATTTTTGTCCTGTGCAAAGCATAGGAGGCCGAAAATACGGTACCAATCAAACATGACCGCTATAAGCAAATTACCGTTTTAAGCAAGATTTTGATAGATGATTTTTGTAATAATAATGAAAAGTTGGTAAAGTTGATTTTGGAACTCATTCCTGTGACAAGCTATCACTTTGCTAACATTTTAGACAGACAGTGGGAACGGTGCTGGCGATTTGTGGCTGGAAGCTCTACTTTTGCATGTATCACCCGATGCACGGAAAGTCGACAGCGTCTGGCCGGCGCAACTTCATGGGCTTTGATGATTCCGACTACAGCAGCTCCGACTCCGAGCCGAGTACCAAGGAAGAGGTATGCACCCTTAAATGGATGTACAGTGGAAACCGGATAAATGTACTTGGTTTTTAATCGCCGTGTCCAACTCTTGTATTGCATCACGTTGAGATCAGTTCACCCCATATTGCATCAGATTGAGACAAGTTCAAAAACCAGAAAAGTGCACTTGGTTTTTAATCGCCGTGTGCAATTTTTGTATTGCATCACGTTGAGATCAGTTCACCCCATATTGCATCAGGTTGAGACAAGTTCAAAAATCAGAAACGTGCGCATGGTTTTTAATCCCAGGGTGCAAGTTTTGTATTGCATCATGTTCAGATAAGTTCACACTATATTGCATCAGGTTGAGACAAGTGCACAAACAGGATAAGTGCACTTGGTTTTTAATCGCCGTGTGCAATTTTTGTATTGCATCACGTTGAGATCAGTTCACCCCATATTGCATCAGGTTGAGACAAGTGTACAAACCAGAAACGTGCGCAAGGTTTTCAGTCCCAGTGTGCAAGTTTCGTATTGCGTCATGGTCAGATAAACTCACACCATATTGTATCAGCGTTAGAGAAGTTCAAAAACCAGAAAAGTGCACTTGGTTTTTAATCCCAGTGTACAACTCTTGCATTGCATCACATTGAGATAAATTCAGACCATATTGCATCAGGTTGAAACAAGTGCACAAACAGGATAAGTGCACTTGGTTTTCAGTCCCAGTGTGCAAGTTTCGTATTGCATCATGGTTAGATAAGCTCAAACCATGTTGCATCAGGTTGATACGAGTTCAAAAATCAGAAACGTGCGCATGGTTTTTAATCCCAGGGTGCAAGTTTTGTATTGCATCATGTTCAGATAAGTTCACACTATATTGCATCATTTTCAAATAAGCTCATACCATATTGCATCAAGTTGAGACAAGTTCACAAACCAGATAAGTGCACTTGGTTTTCAATCCCCATGTTTAACTCTTGTATTGCATCATGGTCAGATACATTCACACTATATTTCATCATGTCGAGATAAGTTCGCACCATATTGCACCATGCTCAGATTGGTGCACACTATATTGCATCAGGCTGAGAGGAGTTCACAAACCGGAAAAGTGCACATGATTTTTAATCTCTGTGTCCAACTCTTGTTTTGCATCATGGTCAGATAGGTCACACTATATTTCATCATGTAAAGTTTAGCTCGCACCATATTGCATCACGTTGGGACTAGTTCAAAAATTAGAAAAGTGCACATGATTTTTAATCCCAGTGTTCAACTCTTTTTATTGCATCATGGTCAGATAAGCTCACACCATATTGCATCAGGGGAAAACAAGTTCAAAAACCAGAAAAGTGCATTTGGTTTTTAATCCCGTGTTTACCTTTTGTATTGCATCATACTCAGATAAGTTCACACTATATTGCATCAGGTTGAGACAAGTGCATAAACAGGATAAGTGCACTTGGTTTTTAATCCCAAGGTGCAAGTTTTGTATTGCATCATGTTCAGATAAGGTCGCACTATTTTGCATCAGGTTGAGGCAAGTTCAAAAACCAGAAAAATGCACATGGTGTACATGCCTGGTCTATGTGCACTTATGCGGTTTGCACTGCACTCAAGTTGCTAGTGAGGCTTGCAATACTTGTTGACTTATCCAGTTTTCACGGTATTCACTGTGTGTAGGAGTGGCTAATTTGAATTTTCAATTCGCGGGATGAATATTTTATTTCAGACGGAAGCCCTGAAGAAGAAGAATCTGAAGATGGAAGAGGTGCTATCAGGGATGCCTAACTGGTTGGATCGGCTCTTTGAAGGCTCCGTCACTCGCTATTACGTTCCCGAATGGCCCGACAATTTGAAATAATCGGACAAAAATTAAAATGCACCCTATAATTGCTTAAAACGCGCCCTATGTTTGACCTTAAGTACTGAAAACATCAAACATAGGGCCCATTTGAAGTATTTATAGGGCGCGGTTTTAGTTTTTTCCGAAATAATCACTGTTGCTTATGCGTATTGAACGGCAACGGCTGTTTATTAGACCTCAGCTTTATTGATCTTCTTCCGCGCATCATTTCATCTTCAGTCTGTCTGACATACTGTGCTCTTGAATCAGTCTGTTTAAAAGGAACTGCGGTTACTTCTAAGTGAAACTAATGTCCCTTAGATTGTCGTCAGCGACATATGACAAGCTGCTTTGCTGTGAGTTATTTGAAATAGAAATAAGCATAATTCGCAACCAACTTGTCATGGGTAGCTGAAACGCAATATACGATTTCATTCTTATCAGCGACAAGTGACCGCAGCTTCCCTTGAAAACAGTTTATATATCACCTATATTCCTTTTGATAGATAAAATCGCGATGCAAACATTTTATTCTCTAATGGTCATATATAGTGGTCCTTTCTGTAAACTTACGGTTCCTAACTTCCCTTAATTTCTCTTTTTAAATTCCTCTGTACGAGCCCGAGATTGTGCGCATGTACGCAAAAAAGTCTTTACAAATGCCGCTAATGTTTTTACATGGGACCGGTTTATATGGCATACTTTAGGTAAAGTCGTACTTAGCCCAATGCCCGATAATACCAGTAAAGTAGGCCTTTGGCTAGAGTACGCGATATGAACTCGTCCTACTGACTGCCTCATCGTCTAGTCAGAGTTCAGATAAATCGTTGCCGTCTATATAAATGGTTACATCTCCATTTGCACGTACTCTTGACGTGTATATTGTGGCAAAACGTCGTCAACTACCCTTCCATTGCAAAGCTTTGTCCCTTGTTCTCATGCGCTGTGCTTATTTGTTGAGTGCTTGCTCTAGAAGAAATGTTGCGTGATCTGTTACTATATCGGTGTCACATTTTACTCTAATATTTTGTATACTCGCAATTTTTTCATCAGTGAGGACTAAAGTGATGACTGAATTAGGCTAATTGCATTAAAAGTTCAATTTTCACCATTATACTGTTATTGCACGTAAAAATTAAGAATCAATTAAGATTCTTGGCAAAAGATGGCGTCTCGCCATGGATAGTGTCTTAATGGGGCAGATAATCTTGACCGGTTACGGTATGAAATACGCCATCCTCTCACTGATCAAAAAATTATGAGCATAGACGTCTGATGTGAAAAGTGTAGATGTTGTTTCAGCCACTTAGCCTATTATGTCAGTCTCTAAGACTGAATTATATGAAAATTCATGTGTGACGTTTGATAATGCTCGCAGCTCAACCTGTTGTCGAAAAGTAAACCTGTGGTTTTATCCTGAATTGAAAGACGATCATTTCACGCGCTATCGCGCCAGCTTGGCTTGTTTCCAAGAATTCGACCGACTTATGCGAATGAATTTGCTATTTTACGTTTCATTTTTTATCTTGCGCGCAGGGGGGATTGAACACGTGAGAATAAGATGCAATAAATGTCGGAAATTTTATCGAGCATAGGCGATAATAGTGTGCTTCGGATGTACGTGGTTCGCACTTACTTTAGACTTGGATAATGAAAGGGAAACGATGTTGTAGACGATAGTTGGGATTTATTTTTGAATTTAAATTTGCCGCAACAGACGATTTAACCTAAATTAAAGCGAGCTGCGTTTAGCATATCGTCCCCTATCTCACCCATTTAGACTTGTTGAGTATCGTTGGTGCATACCAGTTTTAAACATCGAGAAACGTCCAAGTAGATGTTACATTCATTTCAAACGATAGGACACACTATAAATGAAAGACGATGTAAATGTAAAATATAGAGATGTAATTACATTTCTGCATCTTCATCACTTATTTGTTTACAATAATATGATGATAATGCAGAAATATGATACATTTCTACATTTCCATTAGTTTTATAAACTGGCCCAAGATCGTCTACCAATATTTCAGCATGGAGGGGATGAAGGCGTTCAAACGGACTTTACATGCGGGAAGGGGCAAGCCGATCGATTTTGGGAAGGGAACGAAGGCATTCTTCCATTACGAGGCAAAGGTTCCCCGCGACGGCATTAAAGGTTAGAAGAATCTATTTAATTGTTTTGTTTAATTGTTAATGTAATTTAATTGTTAATTTAATTCGCGTCATCTTACGCGTTGAGTTTTCCTCTCTCTCACCCTCACAGTTGTCTTTAAAGGAGACTGCATTCACCTCTAGTCGAAAGGAATTTACCGTAGTGTCTTCAGCTATCTATGACAAGCGGCTTCGCGGCTAGTTAATTATAATTAAAAAGATATAATAAGTAGTCAGTTTTCCATAGGTAGCTGAAGACATTACAGTGAAATTCGTTTATACCGGTACTTGGGAACCGGCCAAAATTGACGTTATAAGCAAATTATACTCTCTATATACTAATTCGCCATACCTTGCAGTAAGAGATGACCGCAGTTCCCCTTTAAATGATTGAGCAAAAAATTCAGGTAGCCAGTTATTTACAGGGTGGCTCAAAAAAACTCATAGTTGATTCGCATTTCGCGGAAAATAAAAATTAGGCCAAACCGAGTACACCATTGGATAGCCCGTGGCCTAAACTTGCGATTGGTGCAGTCCGATTTCTGATCCGCCCCCTAGGGGGCCCGGGGTACCCCTATAAACACCAAAAACAGCGAGCTGGAGAACTGTTCGGGAAAACGGTCGCCATTTTGCACCCAGGTGAGGTCACGAGCTGTGCTATAGCTCATTTTACTCAGCGTGCACCCCTCTACAACATACCAAAAGCCCATTTCCGTCGCTCAATTACTGTAGGAGCTACAGTACGCCAAAGTCGGCCAAAAGTGCACATTTTCAAATCGGGTAAAAAATCGTAAAACATTTTTCCTTTGCTTTTCAATGATCATTTTGTTTGCTTTCAGCAGTTCGAACCCTGCTTAATGTTTTTTCTATCAAAAACACTACTCATTCGTCCAATTTACGGTTGATTAGGGCTGAAATACCCTTTGCTATGGTAAGTTAGCAATCAATTTGCGCGCAATTAACCTTTACTTACTACGGTAAAATGAAGTCCGGCTTGAGACAAACACCCAAATTTAAACGCATTTTTAAGATTTTTGCCGAACTGAGGGATTGAGGAGCGTCAGAAAGCTTTAAACTAGGCAGAATTTCTGATTAGCTACCAGTAACATAAGTCCCACATTAAACAGTCATGCCTCATGCGGTATTTCAACGATGACTGCTAGGCAAAAAAAACGACGAGATCAAGCGATGATAAACAAAAGAAGAGCCCAAAGTTGAGCCAGTTGTGGACATTAGACATATATACTAACATTACATTCTAATTCTGGATGTAATCGGTCTACTTAAAAGCTTTCTGAAGCTCCTCAATCGGTCAATTCGGCAATAATCTTTAAGGCGTGTTTAAATTTGAATGAGTGTCTCAAGCCGGATTACATTTTACCGTAGTAAGTAAAGGGTAATTGCGCGCAAATTGACTGCTAACTTACCATAACATAGGGTATTTCAGCACTAATCGACCGTAAATTGGACGAATAAGTAATGTTCTTGATAGAGAAAACATTAAGCAGGGTTCGAACTGCTGAAAGCAAACAAAATGATCATTGAAAAGCAAAGGAAAAATGATTTACGATTTTTTACCCGATTTGAAAATGTGCACTTTTGGCCGACTTTGGCGTACTGTAGCTCCTACAGTACTTGAGCGACGGGAATGGATTTTCGATATGTTTTAGAGGAGTGCACGCTGAGTAAAATGAGCTATAGCACAGCTCTTGACGTTGCCTGGGTGCAAAATGGCGACCGTTTTCCCACAGAGCTCTCCAGCTCGCTGTTTTTGGTGTTTCGAGAGGTACCCCGGGCCCCTAAGGGGGCAAATCCAAAAAACAAACTACACCAATCGCAAGTTTAGGCCACGGGCTATCCAATGGTGTACTTGGTTTGGCCTAATTTTTATTTTCCGCGAAATGCGAATCAACTATGAGTTTTTTTGAGCCACCCTGTAGATCTAATTTTCCTTTATCGATTGTAAAATTGATAATTTGCAGGATATCCTCCAAATCCCGATGATTGGGTAACGATCGACGATACTAGAAAGCCATGGCCCGATGGTTACGGTCAGGAAATGGAACTCATCTTTGGAAAGGAATTCCAGCTGCCCATCTTCGAGACTTGTCTTCAATCGATGCTTGTTGATGAAGTCAGTTTCAGTACTTTTAAAGTTTGCTAAAGTGGTCTTTTTGTCAATAGAACGGCGGCATAGCTCCCACTTACAGCTTTACTTATAGTTAAATTGTAGTCTTACTTGAAATAAATACATCAGAATTCTGCTATTTATACTGTTATTATAGAAAGTAAAACTCAGTGGTATTCATCTGCTGGTTAATTGAAAAAGTAGCGTTTAAAAATCAGGTTGTGATTTGTCTGAAGCTATTGAGACTGAACGGAAACGCAATATTGACAGGTTTATATGAACCAATTAAATCTTTGGAGGCTAATTAGGTGACGTAGATGATACCAACCTTCAAAGGTCATTGAAATAAAAATGAGTCAAGACGCATATTATGAAATGAGAGGGTGGCTCGCTTTCATTTGACTGCTCCTTGTTCCTTAGCTGTAGCTACGAAGTTTTTCATTAGATTTGCCAGTTTGACGTCGACCCGAAAGAGCTGTACCCCTATCCGATGGTCTCAAAGAAACTGCGAGATATCTCAAAGTCAAAGCACAAGCACGATGGCCATAACCATTCCGACGACCATCACGAGCATCATCAGTGTTTTGGAATGGCTAGCCAGCACGGCACGGGCTATCCGGCGCTGGACGAGCTGATGAAGTCGCCGAAACCCGTTCGCTTTATATTTCATCTCATCAGGGTTCTCCAGCCGAACGAGTATGAAGCTGAGAGCTGGCAGTTGGATGGAGAGCAACGATTGGAGAGTGTTCAGGTCAGTAGAGATTATGAAAAGCGCACGCTTACCATTTTACATTTCTTAGGCTTAAGCTTAGCAAGTCCCCAAAGCCTCAGCTTAAACCGTGCCCAAAACTTAAGCCTATGCTTAAATCTTAACCTTAGTCTCAGCATCAAATTCGGGTCTGCGATACTTGAAGCGGTGCCATGATTTTTTCACGGTGAGGTATTTAACGATTGGGAAAAGTGATTTAGTGGTTCCCGCTTTACTTTTGCGGAATAAAGTAAGTTAAGAACTGAGTGGAATTCGCGCAGCTCGCAAAGGGGTTGCGGTAGTACGCAGTCAGGATTAGTTCAGTAAGGGCTGCTTGCTAACTGTATGGTTAGATCACCGCTCTCATGTGATCAGCAGTGAGGTCAAAATTTCGCCCTTCGAAGGCAAAAGAAAGTTATAGTAAGCGTACAAAACCGCAGTTGACCTTTTCGTGGTGAGACACTTTTTCAGGTGATCATAAAAAATTGTCTTCAAATCTCGTCAATGAATAATTGAATAAAACTTTCAGACGTTGAAGACAGCGGGGAACGCTCTGTTCAAAGAAGGCAAATGGTCGGAAGCGTTGCAGAAGTACCGCGAGGCATTGACACGACTGGACAGCCTGCTTCTCAGGGAGAAGCCAGGAGACGTGGAATGGATCGAATTGGACAGCCAAAACGTGGCGCTTTACTTAAACCTCTCTCAATGCTACTTGAATCTCGGTAGTTTTTACGAAGCGATTGAGACGGCGAGCGAGGCATTGAAGAGAGATGCGAATAATGAAAAGGGCCTGTATAGAAGGGCCAAGGGAAAGATAGGCGCTTGGGATCTGGCGAGTGCGAAAGTGGATCTGACAAGATTGATGGAATTGCATCCACATGCCGAGCAGTTAGCTAAGAAAGAGCTCGCGCATATTGCGCAGTTGGAGAAGAAGAAGGAAGCAGAGGATAAAGCTTGTTTTGGTGCAATGTTCTCGAAAACAAACCAATGATACTTTAGTAATGATTTATAGGGTAAAATTTTCACTCAGTAACAGCAAACAGTCTTTCACGAGACTTTCCTTGACGAACTGCGTGATTAAGATAGGCAAAATTTTGCGTTCTACGGTATTTGGTCTCGACGCTCGTTACTGATCGAAAAAGTTCCTCTGTAATATGGCTGGTAAAAGATAACTGATTACTTTTCATAGGCGCACAAAAGTTTGTAGGCTGATCGCACGCGAATTCCGCCTGCGGTCATGTAAAATCGGTTTCATATCGCCTATCTTAGCTAAAGTCGTACCAGGTTGATGCTAGAAAATACCCGCAAAGTATGACTTAAGCTAAAGTACGCGATATGAAACCCGCCGATAGTGCGCAGGGTTAATTCGATCATCACATTTAAGTATCGAGCGTGAGTTCGTTGAATTTTTTTCTTATGCCTAAATTAACCAAAAGTTGGTCACTCATACAGCGTTTATTTACTTTTCACGTCATTAATGCTTGGAGATCAAGAAAGTACATAGACGGAGTTCGATGAACTTAAGATCGCCTACAGTAAATGTTGGAAGCATACTTCTGAACGTAACGGACTCTTAAATTTTTTTATCAGCCATTTTAACTACTTCCCATGGTGTTTACTCTATTTCGTTCATTCGCTGTAATTTTTACGTGTTTATTTCTCGTGATCTGTCGACTGTTGAAAAACTGATGTTCAGTTGAAATGTTGTTGTTGAAATGTTGATGTTGAAATTACCCTTTCAGCACGTTGCCGTAATGCAATACATTCGAGACGCTTGCCGCTCAAATAATCAAGCACTGATAAATGTTTGATTTTACATGAGATAACATGTTCGTTATGTACATTGTGTTGATATTGTTATAAATGATTTGTGTTCACTTTAATCGATTTCAATCAATGGATATGGGTATTTGTGTCAGTTTTCGGTTCTAGTCGTTTGATTATTAATGCTATTATAAATGGTGCACTTCTTATCGTCAATCAAATGCACTGGGCTGTCTTGCCATCTATTGAAAAGTAAACATTACTCGTTACGAAATGGCCTTGTGCTGTCGAGCGGCCTTTGATAAGAGCCAAACAGGCGATTCGCCGTTTTTCTTGTGCCACATTACTGCTACGTTTCCCATGACTAAACAATTGAGAGAATTCATTTAGGTTGAGCGCTATAATGTCTACGAGTATTTAGCCTTTTGAAAGCTTTATGGGGTATTTTTAGGATTCGAAAATTCTCGTAAACTTTCTTATATATTTTTAATATTAGCCTTGTTATAAGATAACTTAATGGGTAAGTTGAGCGGGCTGCTCTTTGTGGTGGAACCTTAAATCCTAAAACGTTAGCGAATGACACGATATTTTACGGGATCCACAAGAAATAACATACGATTTCTCTACTTTCATAAGGGCACTTTCCAAATCAAAGGACATTTCTATGATCAGATGGTACATTTTCAAAATCTGTTCAGTATAAAAAATGCCATCGTTGATTTGGGATGCGTCCTTATTAATCTAGCATTCTGTATATAAAATATATACTTGCGGTATATGCAATTTATTATTTTCTTCGCCATATGCTTGTACTAAGTTCCGTTTAAAATTATCTATACTTATAAAGTTATTGTTAAAACCAAACTTAGTGAATGACTTTCCACGTAAATTTTCATCTGACGCACGCCATTCCACTGTATTGCATTTTAGGTCTCCTCAAGACAGATCAAAGTTCTTCAGATGGGTCGTTGGATGAAAAGTGCCTTCCAGCCTGGCCGCTGTCTTCTCTTTTGTTCACTTATAATTATTGGTGCTTGTCGGCCGCCAGGAATTCCGCCTGGAAGCGAAGAAGCGGGTCAGGTGGCGGCGCCGAATAAGGTACTGTACTCTGTCTCCCTGACTTTCAGGGATTTTCACTTTAGGATTCTTATACAGCGAAGTTCGTTTATAGTGGTACTTGGGGGACTGACCAAAATTACTAATATGAGCGTAATATCGGCATAAGCGAGGCTGGTATAAACCAATACTACTGAAATTATTGGTTGTTTATGCAATTTAATTCAGCATGTTTTATTTTGTGAACGAGAGAATAAGAGATTATTGAGAACGTAATCGAACGATTTTTTCCAAAACTCGAATGAAGTTGGTTACAATGTTGAGAAAACAAGACAAAATTAAATGCTAAAGTGGTGAAAAATTCTGTAAAGCGCCTAAACTCAACATGTAATGTTAGAAACTTGAATAATAATAAAAATTGATTATAGGTAGCAAAAAAGCAGCCAGATCTTGCGAAGCGACCCGATCATCTCGAAGCAGTGCCTCTAGAAAGGGATGGCGGCTTAAACAAGGACTTCCGCCAAGAAATCCTCCTGGGAAAGGACAGCAGTGATTTTGAGGTTGGCGCAGATGGCGTCGGAAAACGACACGATGACAACAAAGGAAAGGACACGGCCGATTTGTTGGAGGAAATGTTCAAAAAGTTAGTTCTTATGATAAAAAAGTTAATGTTAATCATATAATAGAACCTTGCTTAAATGTTAGTTCATATTTACCGTAAATCCTCTAATAATCCCCACCCTCCAATAATCGCCCCCAACAGAGTGGTTAAAACATTAAAGACTTGTGCAGTGCAGGTCAACACTGAATTCCTATTCAAATTCTAGTACTGAGAACGCATAATCTTTGTATTTATGAGCGCTTTTATAAAGTANAACCTTAAAGACTTGTGCAGTGCAGGTCAACACTGAATTCCTATTCAAATTCTAGTACTGAGAACGCATAATCTTTGTATTTATGAGCGCTTTTATAAAGTAAAATGACGATTGAAAGAAACAAATGTTCTCTCAGACCCCTTATGAAATAATAATCGCCCAGGGCGATTATTAGAGGATTTACGGTAAGTTAATTTAAAAAATGTATTTTCGGTTTTTCCCTCAGATAATAAGGGGTGGTGTCGGTGCTTTTAGGGCTGAATGGGGTGTGGTTATTCAGCTACCAATGTCTTATCAATTCACTAATGTAAGAGAGCGGTCAGAACGCAACTGCTCGGCGGGCGAACAGTAAAAATGCGAGTGATCAAATGACCCTTAGTCGGATACTATGTATGACTGAAAGATGTTACTGAATCGCTTCTCTTTCTCAGAGCGGACAAGAACAAAGACGGTCAGTTGAACGCGCAAGAGCTGGAAGATAAAATCGTCGACAACACGATCCATCATCTTGACGAAGGACAGAACGAGTCGAAAGTCATCTTCCAAGTGATTGACCAAGATGGCGACCGTACGTGATATTTATGTTGCAGTATTGTCATGGGGCAACTTGTAGTCAGAGATTTACAGGAGGAAAACAACAGTATTATCAGTACTGATAGACAGGCTAATACTTGTTAATTAAATGAGAGCAATGCGGAAAGATAATGGAGACTGCTACTAAGAACCTATGATACTGAATAAATAATTTGCGACTTTTCAGAAATAATCACTTGGGATGAATACCATTACCATTTTCTGGTCGATAACAAGTTGATGGATAAGGAGAAAGCGAAAAAACACGATGAACAGGAACACGAAAATATGGATGAAGATAGTTAGTCATTTTCTTCTCGCTCACATCATGCTTTCAATTTTTTCTTCATTAACACGACAATTAAATCTCTAAAGTCATGTTTATCCTTTCAAAATGACACGTACTATATTATTTATGTTAAGCATAGATTTATACTTATATGTTTAAAAAGAGCATACGACGATATGCAATCTATACATCATCAAAATTAGAGACATAACATGATAAGGCAATACTATGCTTGGCTTATTTTCATTAGTGCATATTACGTTGAAAGTATAAATGCAAGATAAAGTTATCAAATTCACGAAGTTAATTATCTTTTCTTTGAAGTGTATTATCCGCCTTCCATTTTGCCAATATTTTATGCAGTCATTTCCGAAGAGAGTTGTGACAGAATGTTTCATAATTAGCCAAAGCTTTGATTGAATTTGGTTGAAAATTGCCAAAGTTATGTTAGCAAATCATATAGTAAACACAACTATAAAAATCGGTATATTTCAATGAAAAAATGCGATTTTTTTGTTTTGTTTGTAAGATTGCAAGCAAAAGAGTAAACAAAACTACATGAATGCAAGCGTTTTTAATACTGTAAAATCGAATGCCATTTCAGAAAAGTTCCAAATCGAAGATGACAAGGTGGCGTTCGATCGGGCGGATCCTGATAAGAACGGCTTGGATGACATTGAATGGTTGAGCTTCAGGCATCCAGAACACAGCAATGTTATGCTCAAGGATATGGCCGATGAGATTCTTAAAGCGCTCGGTATGTGTAATCTTTGATTTTCTCAGTATATAGGTAGAGTTAGAGGGTGGATGACTACAGGGTGGCACAAAACTATGTGCTCCCCCTCTGCAGGCCTATCTATGCATCTCGCGCGCTCGTCCTATATACCATTCGAAAGAGCGTAAAATTCTCTATTTGCCCCTGTGTTTTCAAGAGTTTAGCTATTATACCAAAGGCTGGGGACATTAAGGGAAAAATTTTAACTTCAAAATAGTGCAATTTAGTCTATCTTCATCACTCTATCACGCCTTTGAGATTATAGCTGAATTCCTGAAAACATGGGTACTTATACAGAATTTTATGATCTTTCGAATGGTATATAGAACTCGCGCGCCCGATGCTTAGAAGTATATTTTTGGCAAGGGGGAGCACATAGTTTTGTGCCACCCTGTAGATATATCTTTTGTATTGGTCACTAAGCGTCTTAACCTTCGCATTGGGCGGGTGTTACATCTTGTACTTTAGCTAAATTCGGACTTAACGCTATGATAACGGATAGGCCTTAAGTCCGACTTTAGCTATAGTAGGAAACAAATAAAACCGTCCCCTATAGATACTTACAATGCGCCCTATGTTTTCATGGTCTTAAAAAGCGCCTTATGTTTGACTTAAACATACTGACAAAATTAATCATAGGGCGCATTTGAAGCTATTACATGGCGCGTTTTAAGCTATTACAGGGCGCGTTTTAATCGTTGTCCGCTAAAGTATACGGTACGAAATCGGCCCATTGTCTCGCTTTGTTTGCGAGCATCCCGGTAGGTGGTTGGACCGGAGTTCGTAATTTGCTTCTCTTCCCGAGCACTCGCTCGCTCTCTTCCCGATTTTCGTCTCCGTTCTACAGGATGGCCCAAAATAACTATCACTCGATCATAACTCGTTTCAAACTTGACGTGCCAGCCTGAAATTTTAATTGAAGATACATTTAGTAATGAGCTATTGGCTCAATAATAAATCATCACTAGGTGCATCTCCAGTTAAAATTTCAGGCCGTTAGCTTAAGTTTGAAGCGAGTTATGATCGAGTGATAGTTTTTGAAATCACTTTTAATACTGGGCCACCCTGTATTACCCAGTCTTCTTCTTTCTCTCTTTTTACTATTTCCCTCCCGTGCGTAACCAGAAGAAACGCCTTACTCTCATGGCTTCCCCTTCCAACGATAAAATAGCAACTGCAAGACTGTGCTTGCAGACAAAGATGGAGACGGGGAGTTGTCAGAGGACGAATTCGCGGCGCCAGCGCCAGGAGACGTGGACGAGTCTATGATGGAAGCGGAGAAGGCGTACATCGAGGACCGAAGGAAGGAGTTCCGTAGCTCCATCGACACGGATGCCAGCGGAAAGGCCAGCGCCAAGGAACTTCTGGAGTACGTCAATCCTCGCAATCCCCTTCATGCCAAGCAGGAGGTCAGTCAACCGCTCTTTTCCTTACTCTTTCTGAGAGTGTGCTCAAACCTGGGGCCTTTTTCATAAAACTGTTGCAATTGCAGAATTGCAAGTGCGTTGATTGGTCGTTTTCCAGTTATTTCTGGTTTTCTGACCAATCGCCACTATTGCAATTCCGCAATCTGCAATTGCAACAGTTTTATGAAACAGGTCCCTGGTGCGAGGAACTTACACCACACTTACTGTAAATTTTCCCTTGACGAGCACCATGTGCAATAAATGATTTCCATACCTCACTGCGTCGAATATTATCTTTAGCATTACTCATTACTCGGTCACTCACAGATGGCGCGCAATAATCACTTAACTTATACCAGTGATTCTGGCCGGTTCCCCCAAGTATCAATATAAACAAATTTCACGATATAAGCAAAATACCGGTATGAACGAATTCTACTGCATTAGTCATTTTGAACGGTATGAAACATATATATCGATATAAACAAAAATTACTGTAATTTCATTGAAAAATTACAGGTGACGGAGATTATGTCGATAGCAGACGAAAATCGCGACGGACTACTGACGCTGGACGAACTCTTAGCGCAGAAAGAGTTGCTGGAACGGAGTGGCTTTATCCGGCCGAACGCACGACTCCACGAAGATTTGTAATGGATCGTGCGCGGCAATTTGAATTCTTGTTGAGTTTATGAGAATCGCAGTTTGCTCTAATTCCACCTGAATTTAGTCACAGCGGTATTTTATGCCATTGTTTCTCATGCTAAAAGCGTGTATGTATAAACAATCTTCCACACGGCAAAGGTATGTGTCGGTATTGTAGGTGGAAGTCGAGACGCTTTACTGAGATTGAGGATTTGGAATGGTTTTGAAGTAGAAAATCAAGGTATTCGCGCAGGTACCAAACATTTCTGCGCTTAACCTAAACGGCGACGAAAATACTTTTGGGGTTAGTTTCATATTGTATATTTTAGTTAAAGTCATACTTCGCAGATTTTCTCTAGCATTGCTTTAAGTACGACTTTACCTAAAGTAAGCGATATGACACCGACCCAATGTCATTCCGTCGCGGTTTAGACTGAGTGCAACATATATGCATTTGCGCGAGAACCACAGCATATCCATTCCATAGCATTCGCAATCCTGATTTCCATTTAAAGCGTCGTAGTCTAAAGCGTACGATGTTGACCGCTCGCGCTTCGGTGGGGGAGGATTGTTAGTTCTCAGAGATGAGCATTGACGGGATGTTCTGTTTGACTTCTTCTTGGTTGCAATACTGTCAGGGAGATGGCTTCACCATTGTTGATATCGTTTTTATTGGAAATTAATAACAACGACAGACAAGTACTGCTAGGCAGCCTAACAGTGAGATCAAGCTATAATAAAAGAGTAAGCGCGATTTCACTAATTAGTTATGCTTAAGTACTGGAATCTGAAACCTTATAGCACTTTCTAAAAGTTCTATCACGGAAGCTACTTGGCACGGATAATTCTGGGGTTTTGTTAATTTTATAAGAAACCTCACAGATGGCGATGCCCTAGGCGCGGTACGAATCACGAGCCGTGACAATACTCCTTGCCGTATAACTGATATGTGTGTGGACGAATATTGGTGATTTGCTTGCGGATGCAGAAATAATTCAGTTTATATGAATGTTATTGCGAAATTATTGTCAAGGGCTATTCATAAGGAAACTTTGGTTATAAATGCAGTTGGGCTAAATAGTTGCATTCGATAACATGCGAATATAGGTTGTGGGATGTTTGGGTCGTTTAAATTCACAACATTGTCATCCATTCGTAAACTTTGAACGCAAAACGATTAAGAATACATAAAAATTCACTTCAGATTTTTGTGTTTAACAACGTGAGCATCCTACTGCCTAAACTTTATTCGCACTATTCTGCAATATGAGCTCATTGTAATAGAAATGAACGGAAAATCCGGACTCTACGCCGTCGAATGCGTATATTTAGCCCAACTTGTCGTTTGCTCCGAGTTCCTCATTAATTTGTCAGATAGTTTACTTATGAGTTATCCTTCTTCCTTTCTCATTGCATTCATGTATACTAAAAGTCATTTATTGCTTTCTTGCTGCTATGTAATTCAACCTTCGGCAAATTTTACCCAGCAACTCTGATTATGAAGATTGTTCNTATACTAAAAGTCATTTATTGCTTTCTTGCTGCTATGTAATTCAACCTTCGGCAAATTTTACCCAGCAACTGTGATAATGAAGATTGTTCGGGCTAACTGACCCAAACAAAGGCCGCCTCGTTTTTTTGCATTATTGTATTTGTTGTTGAAGTTTTGAGTTGTTTCATTGTCAAAATAAATGTAAAATATCAAAAGAAACGGCATCGTATTTTCTCTTGCGGGTTACATTGTTGCAAGCTCTCTCAAGAAGAGAGATTAAGCGCCATAGAATATGTGAAAGGGAGCATCACCGTTATAATCTTACCGTTTACGAGACGGTACTAACCTCCCAACACCTTCATACCCACTACTGTCTTCCGAACACCTTCAAAAATATGAAAAACTGTTGCATTCATGATCAAAAATACGGCAAGTACGAGCATTGATCAGTTTTCTACAAGATCACTTCAGCCTTTGAAAAGTATTTTGTTTTTAGCAACTCTGATTATGAAGATTGAGTTTCAACCTATTTATTTTCTTGTGATAAAGTGTAAATAATAAAGAGCAAATCCAGTTCATTTCCTTTCGTGGTTGCATGTTCGCATTTCCTTTCCAACCGTTTGTTCTGCTGCAATTTCAGCAGAAGTAAATATTTCCTCAAACAATTGCTTAAGAATTTTACGACCTGATACGTGAAAAATTTCTTTTGCATAAGATCAAAGCCAACAATCTATGCCAAAAAATTTACATCTGTTGCATTTAACCCATGTTATTTAAAGTGTATTAAGCACACGTAATTTGCAAGCATACATGCATAAGGAAAATTAAATAAAGAGCAGCAGACAACAAAAACTATCAGAAAGATATCGATATTTCCATTTAAGGCAATCAGGGTAAATCAGAAGTACTGAACCAAATGAATTGTTCAATACGGAACACATTGATGTGTTCATGAAATTTCAGAGCGTGACGTGTTAAAATTTCTTTTGCTCTAATCAAAGGATTGTCGAATATCTTCCCTTATTTGGGCAAGTCGTTGACAAAATATCAGTTAAGCGAAGGTACTGTAGACATCCTAATTACGATACCTGAAGTTAAATATTTCAGAAAAATGTAGTGTAAAATGCACAATCCCTCGAAAAAAAAAGAATTCATTGAGATGTGCAAGTTGATTGCCGAAAGAATTTTTTATTTCCTGCCATTCTGATATGATGAACGTCAGATTACATCCGTCATACTATATATTACATCCGTCACTTGTGTTAATAAAAACACGAGTGGGCATCCGACATTTTCCTTTCCGCTCGATCGCGCGTAGGCGGACGGGTCGGAGAGAAAAAATCTGTCAGCTCCAAGCGGTCGAAACAGTACTATAGTACCCGCTTCAATAATGTAATGTGATAAATGGATTACTCCAATTAAACAAAGCTAAGGAGTCGACGATATATAACAAACACACAAATCGCGTTACCTAGCATTCAAATATTAGCACACCGTATTTTTCAGTAACTCAGTGGAGTTCATCGGCTGTTGGGGCCACGTATATTAGAGGAAATAAAGGATAATGGTATGATTCCGTTTCAGGATTCCTTGCGCAACAATGCCACGCCTTTACGCTCACGCATGCGCTCAACAATATGCAACGACTCAAAATAGACTAATATAAGGCGTCAACATTTCCTGATTCATCATTCATCACGAAGCCTCAGTGACAATGAATTTGACGGCAGAGCAAGGCGAGATACTGAGCACTATTATGCCGGGCGTCATACTTATGCTGATCATCAGTATGTTTGGCTTTTTTGGCAATTTCACTATCGTTATTGCGACTATTAACTCCAAGAAACTGAAAAGCAAATGTAATGTACTGATTGCCATGTTGGCAGTGTCGGATTTTATCACTCAGCTAGCGCACTTGCCGTACGGATACTTCGCGCTCACTGGAACGCTTGTTCAACGCCTCGACTTTTGCCATATCATCATGACACCTTCTCTAATTTCGATGAACTTCGGTACATCTCTCATATGGATGATTGGATTGGACCGCCTGCTCTCCGTCATGTATCCAGCAGGGTAAGATGAAATTAAGTTTAATCTTCTTATCAGCAATTATTTTGAACGCTTCATTTGATATTAAATAAGAACACTATCCTGAAAGTGTTTAAAATGTGTCTTGTAAAATTAATTTTTTCCGAAAGTGCCTTGCGACATGAAGTAGCTCTTTATTAACGTTTGAAAAGAAATGTTATATGAAAGTTTGAACGATTGCAGTTTGAGTTACCAAAAGAAAATTGATGAAATGAGTGCGGCAGAATGAGAACACCTTCGTAATACTAAACATGTCGCTGATGCGAGCTGTTTCTTGAATGAATTTACGAAAAGTGCGCAGGATGCTTCTTATCCTTTGATTAGTATAAAAGTTGTCTGCCGATCCCTCAACCAGGTCGATCAACCGACTCTATCGCTACTATACAGTATGTTTAGGTACATGCAATGGCAAGAAGTACAGTATTTGTTGCTGACGACGTCTCCTGGAGTCATCTACTGTTTATTTTTTATCGTATTAGGGTGGCAAACGGCGACAGACGAGTTGATGCTTTGTTTCATACCCGAGGCATACGGACTGTTGGCTAAAAATGCTTGGGTTGGCAGTACTGTGCTGTTTAATGCACTGGTATTGGTGACTTACGCCTGTCTGTTGGTGGTCGTCAAAAGAAGTAAAGGTGTTAGCTGGAATAAAGGTATTTATAATAGAGTATTTGTAATATATTGATGAAACCTTCATATAGGTCGTTCTAGTGAGAGATCTAGCTAACGGCCGCAGTAACCGGAGAGTAATGAACGGCAACAAAAAGTTGAATTTTCGATCTTAACCGGCGACTGGAAATGGCCTTTAATACCGCTTATTTATCAATATAGTCGGGGGGAGGGAGCTGCCAAAGAGGTGACTAAACGTCCAATACTGTTAGCGTCGTTTTACCTCTTTTACACTTTAACAGTTTCCTTTTTGTCCTTTCTTTGTGTTTTCGTACCAATAAAACTGAAAACGAAAAGAACAAGAAGTGATTGAGTTGTAGACTGTACTACCTAAATTTTTTCCGTAATTGCATAGTTCATGGGATAGGGCCTAGATTTGCAACCAACGCAAATTATTTTGCAGGAAACTTGGCAATTCGGCCACATATGCATGACGCAAGGAGTCATCGCTTGCTTAAATCTCTTTTGATTATCATGTTATTCGAATTCTTTGGATGGTTCTCGAATATGTGTCTGTTGGGCACGGCCATCGTTGTGGGCGCCAGTTTCAAGACCATTTTCTACATCGAAGTGTACGCTGGTTGTCTGGTGAACGTCAGCATCGCGTGCAATTTTTACCTTTTATATTACAACAGCACGGATTATCGGAATGCATTTAAAAAAGTGCTCTGTTTCTGGCGGAAAGGCTATATCCTGGAAGTTGGTGGATTATTAGTGTTTCAGAGTCAGAGTCAGAAAAATCGAACGCCTGTATCAACGACGCTTCTTTGAGAGGACGATTGTGCACTCTCTTGCCAAGACCAAAAATAATAACTTAAACGGCTCATGAGCATGCAGGCTAATTTTGTAACCAGCAATTATTGTTTGGGACCAAAGTACTGTATACGTGGCTGTATTAGAGAGTGTTAGTTAACAAATGGGACTAGATGAGAATTCTTTGTGTCATGAACTGTTTTTGATTGTTTAATCGTTCCGAACAATGGCTGATTGGGCATTCAAAATCAATTTATTATATGAAGTCTATAAATAGACATAACTGATTCCAGATTAGTGTGAAACCTGCTTCGGTGGGCAACATTTTGAGAGGCTCAGGCTTAGGACAAAGAGCTGATAGATACATTGTAAATAGATTGATAAGAATGGATTCCCGTTAATAGGCAACGTCAGTTTCACTGTCAGCAACAATACCCATTCAGAAACTGGCGGTCTAATGGAAACAACTAAAATTGACAGATTTTCGCATCAGTCGGGGAGAATCAAGTACCGATTGATGCTTTTTCAAATGGCACACGGTAAAACCAACCGACAGCTATAAATCTGGGATGAGAACTAGCTTTCTTTACACGAGAGATTTGACGATAATCAAGAAAAATGATTCCGCTGATTCTTATACTAAAATAACGGCCTACAACAGTACGATTCCAATGGTAATCCGAATACTGATTCCAAAACTAAGGATATTTTGGTATGATTCCGATTCTGATCAAGATCACCACCCCTCTATTTTACACCCGAGCTGGTACATTCATTTTCCCTTAATAGCTACGATAATATAATGCAAAGTAGAGCACTATGTGAACCAACTGAAAGCCTAAAAACAGCAGCAAATCTACGTGATCGAACAGAATCATCCAGTGCTCTTTACGTTTTTCTTCATCGTCGAGCGCTTTCTTTTCTTTTTCACTTTTTTCGATGTAGTTTTTCACTTTTGCAATCATTTCGTCCAATGGCGTCATTAAACCGCCGATATTGTTACCGTTCTCATTTGAAGGGGCAGTTTTGAATTTGTTTTGAACATCCCTTATTGATCCTTCACCGTATAAAATATTTTGTGATGGATGGGGAGAATATTGCAGAGGAACTACGATCGTCTCATCTTTTCGGTTAACTAGCTTCGTACAATCGCAAGCTAAGAGTGCTTCGAGCCAAGGTGGAACGGGCCAAGGGCGAGTTGTTGCGCGCTGGTGGAGGAAGAGAATCACGACCGAAACAGCCATGCATATAACAATGATGCTGATTTCGACAAGAACAAACTGGCCTGAAAATATGAAAATAGATGCAGTAAAAATGTGATGTTATTAACTGAAATTGTGAAGAGCCTATCTGCTTATCGTCAAAAGTTCTTTTTAGTTAGCAACACGATAAGGAGAATACCACCATACGCTTTATTAAGACTTAGTTATTGCATATGTAAATTATCGTTGGGCTAATACCGCTACGTCAAGGTTTCGGTTAAACTCAATGATTATTTCAGTGGAATGGAATATGCAACATACTGAACTACTTAGCATTATTTTATGATTATAAAGAAAAATAAAATCGTCAAAATATTTGGAGAGGAGAATTTCTTATCTTCGATGTTCGCCCTTCTAATTTCTCGACTTGCGATAACACAAGTTGCATTCTAGGCGTAAAACTTTTCGTTGTGAGACTATAACTCGGTTTTGTTATATTTTATGAAGATATTATGGCAAAAATGATGAGGCGAAAGGCAAAGAAAGGTTAGCGCATCTCCACAGCTGTTTATTCATTGCAAAATGTCAGATTGTAAATCTCAGAATAATCAATGAAAAAATATTGATATCTACGCAGAAAGCTTGGTACTATAACTGAATACTTACCATCTTTTAAGATACAAATCAAAACTTTTGCTTACCGAGCACCGGCAAGTTGGACGATCGCGGCATTTCTCCTGTGACCATGCTCAAGATGACCGCCAAAGTAAGAAGCGTGGTGAGACCAAGTGTTAGCTGAAATCAGATTGCTTTCTTACATTCGTGTACGATATCTCACCATTATAAAAGGAGTATTTGCGCAATTAAATTTGATTATATCTTAACACGGAATCGAAAGACATTCGAAAAATCTACTTATTTCATGAAACTCTCTTATGTTTGCACTCAATCAATTTCTCCGCACAAGCGTGTTCTAATTTATGTCACTCGTATTTCATTTTTAAAATTCTATTTTTAACAGGAAACATAACATTTTAGCGCTCAAAAACGAAGGGATTCACGTTATGAGTTGTAATATGCTAGCGCTCTTTTTCAAAACCCAGTTTGTATCCGGTAAAAGTGCTATCCAGTGAATGCGCATGGAAGACAGTGAATGATCGATGGCGTCTCATTGTAATCGTATTCGACTGCCCTTAGCGCTCCGATTTGGGACAAAAAGTATTGCAGATCACCTCACCTTTTCTTGTCGGTCTCCGTTATTATTGATCGGCGCAAAGATGCCCGCAATACTCAGTGCCGTAATGATCAAGGTTGGCATAATCAACACCCACACATAATATGCCGGCTTCCGCTTAATCGTGAGTGTGTACCATATTTGACGATATTGTCCAGCATTTTCCACGTTGAAATCTACCGCTTCAACCTTAATCGGCAGCATGTCCCATGCTGAGTTTTTCTAAAGAACTGTGATATTAGAAAGGTTCGTTTAATAGAGTTAATTATTATAACCCAGAGCCTTTTCTAAATGTTTACCGTATTCTCTACACAAACCCTAATTCATTCTCCTCAAGTACTCGATCCCAAAAAAGTCGATTAATTGTTACTAGATGCTCATTCATTCATTGATGTTATTGAAGATATAAATATTTATTAATTATAAATAAAAACAATACAATAACAGCAAGAGTAGAACACGTGTGTAGTAATAATATTAATTAATGATATTATTATTTTTTTGAATGCTTGTAATTACTATTGAATGCTCGAAATACTGAACTAGTTGTAAATTAGTCCCTTTAGTTCATGTTTGCGATAACCATTTAGGTAAAGCCCTTTTTGCGGAAAAGACTAATTTCGCGTGGTTAAAGTCCGAGACTGAAAAATTGGTTGGCGTATGCTCTCAGATAGGAAATCGGAATTTTCACGAACACACACATGTAAATGGAAGAATATTAATAATCCAACAGTTTTCGTCCTCCTCCCCTTCCCCTTCCCTGCAGCCGTCAAGCTAGAAACAACGAGCTGGACGAAAAGTCGAAAGACCGGAGGAAAGAGAGTAGAGAGAAGAATGGAACTTCATAATGATTGTCTGAAAACTGGACGACAGGGAGGACTGCGTATTCTAAACGATTTCCTCTACTGTTTCGCCCTTTACTTTGGTCATCCTTCCTTGTCTGAATTTTATTATCAATTGTTAACTCCGTTACTTACATTCTGGGGTTCATCTGTTTCATTATACATCGGTTCGTAACGAACAACGTTCGCTGCATAATTCCAGGATGTGATCTTGATTATGCAATCTTGCTTATCGAATGGGAATTCGTCAGTTATCATCGGACAATAGTTTGAAAGAATGTATGGGTACGAACGCGAAATTGTCCCATCATACTCAACCATTAATGTTTCCATGTCTAGGTCAGTGATTGCTTCCGCCTCAAAACTGAAAGTATCATCATTATTTGTATCCCAACTGGCTATTTTTGAGTAATTTATGGTTCAGTATAGTATTCTTTGCAGTCCTTTGATTGTTTTCTAAAAATCTAGTTACAATATTTGTTAGGTCTTATGAGGTAATTTTTTTACACCCCCAAACGAAATTTAGGCATTCATAAGCTAAGGAGCTCTAATTATTTTTAAGCAGATTCTTGCTGTAGGAATTGGAAACTAGGCGCCATAAAAAGCTACAAATGCATACGAAGTAAAGTTGCATTCAATTTTTTTAGCTTAGTGATATATCAAAAATGAAACGTAATTAGTCAGTATGAAGTTTCTCATATAACTCAAGCAGTTATTTAATACTATAGCTGATTTTTTTGTTGAGTCAGAATTTAGTTACTGCATCGGGTTGCAGTTTTGGTGTCAATGCGCCTTTGTGGCTAAGCAGCAAGTGCTTGACGAATAATGCGACTAAACTTGCTTCATCATTTACCTCGTAGTTACAACTGTAGTGTCTGGGAGCCACAATGCTGTCTTCGGGACCATAACTGAAGTAGTGCCGTCGTATTCGGCTGGATTCCACGTCAAAAATTCATCTTTCCAAGTCTGATAATGTTGACATTACAATATTTGATAAACTCTCGTTTAAGCGGTGAGCACAGTGAACTGTTCGACCGAACATCTCAATTCCTTTTCACACATTTCAGCGACTGACTAAGTTTCTGCTTGCTTTTAGTAATCAAAAGCGTGTGAACTTTATGTATAAAGTGTCTAAAGGCGCGTGCACATTTATGTTCTTTATAAATTTGATATGGGCTGCGCAAAAAAATAGCGCGTGCACAACCTATCGATCCAGATGTTCAACTGCCTTTGAAATATCAAAAATTTGGTTGGGGGGATTGTTTGCCGGTCGGTCAGTGCAATGATGAACAGCGCTTTACTTACCTGGCTTATTGATAAGCTAAGCTTGATATATTCTTGTTGCGGATTCTAAATACAATATTTTTCATAAATTAAGCGATTGTATCGAGAACGAACATGGCATGTTAAGCTTTAAAAGATGGATATATAAAAAAACTCTAATACATGCCTTGACTAACATCAGAAGCGAAATTGTTTCGTCCTTATTTTCATTTAAGGACATGAATGCTATTTCTGCAATAAATATGCAAAGGTGATGCGAGCAAAATAAGAGTGCTCATACGAATAGTTCCATATAAAAACTGAAGAAACATTCTTATTATATCTCTGAATAAAATGCCATACCACTTCAATTAGTCTGACTATAAGCGGCTGTACTTGCACAATAATTGGAGAAGCTTTGTTTTTAATCGGGCGTATTCTCTGGTCGTAGCCTTGAAAGATGTCTTCCATAACTTTCTGCTCGGAAGATGAAACTTCTTGCAGTATGAAGCACAGTGGTATTAAAAGAACGTTGCAAATCAATTTCATGCTACCCAAATTGTTACCGCTCAACCTCGAGCTCATAATACAGAGCTGAATGAAAAACGATGCGTTCTACTTTTGAATAAATAGAGTAATTCCATCGTAGGCGTCGCTTTTTGCATCGCGGAATGCACTAGAAGAATTTTGAATCATCAGAGTGCAGTCAGGCCAATAAACGATGATCAGGAGCGTTTGCTGCAGCGTGAGAATGACTGACAGAAGCGAAATCACTTTAATTATTTCAATTTGCAAATTGCTCTTTAACAATTGCCAAATTGAATGCGTCATTGGCATAGCTGAGTTTGGTTACTTTCTAAAATGAAATGGTAAAAGGATTGAGCATCGTTTGCGAACCGGAAGAACACAATGTTATTTATCGAAGTGCCGTAGGGTTGTGACAGGGACGGGGAAATTCCCTGACCCCTTCCCCAGAATTTTAATTTGTCCCCATCCCTTGACTTTCGAATTTTCCGTCCCCGTTACAGCTCTAGAATTAAGCGTATGTATTTAATCCACCGCTTACCTGAACATTTTTACATCCTTAGATGCAGAAGATCAAGATTTAAATCCGTAAGGGAGTGGGAGGCCTATACCACGCCCCCCCCTCCCCCATCTGGCTCGAAGTAATTAATACCTTGTGCTCCAGATATATTTCGTTTTAGTTGATTAAGAAGACAGTGTCGTCCTATTAATATAAATAGACATATAGTTCTCCAAGTTCAGCTCAGAAAACAACCTATGACGAAGTTAAGTACTTAATCATTACCAAAGAGGAATTACGAGTTGCTCAGACTTTAAATCTTGACGTTGATTGTTTAAGGCTATACGTCAAAGTCATACTTACAATTATCTACCTTTTAGAGAGATTAGTAAAATTCTCAAGATTTCAAGCTATTAATGAATGAACAAGTATATTTCAACAACCGTATTTAAGCTGCGATGTGACGCTTTGCCTAAATATCCTAATAATAATTGATTGCGCAGTATTGAATTGAAATATGTTCAATTTTATATTGCAGTGATGTTTAGTTGATTATTGTGAAGGAGTTACATGTATCAGTTGTAGTTTTTATAGCTTCCAGTTTTCAAAAAGTGGAATGCGATAGATTTTTTTGTGTTGATGATGAAATCGTAATACGCCTTTTAGTATTCCAGTCGATAGAAAACATGTTTATGCGATATAATTCTGCATTTATCAGACGTATGTCAGACAATTTCTGTTTGCAATGAAGATTCTAAGTAATTGGATTAGCCGCCGCACACCACAGCGGCGTGTGGCGGAAGTATGCTTCGGTCTATAAGGACCTTGAAATTACCATTAAATGACTCTGACATTTCATTTGCTCTGCTACTCTCACGCAAGCTAAAATAATAATTTTCTCAATAAATGCACACTTTTGCTGCATTTAATAAAATCTCGTTGAGACTCAACATCGAAGTGTACGCAAGTTGTCTCATAAACATCGGCATCGCTTGCAATTTCGACCTTTTATATTACAACAGCACGGAGTATCGGAATGAGTTCAAAAGCGTGCTCTAGTTCTGGCGGAAAGGCTCTCTCCCGAAAACCGGTTGGACATCTGCATCTCAGAATCACGTACTTCGAAGGGTAATACCGTCGATGGCTCTCTGATGGGATACGGTACTGTTTTCACTGTGATGAAAGCGGTTTATTGGAGATTAACAACAATGGCCCGGTTCCATAATCGTGTCCTAAAGTTAAGCAATTCATAGCGATACTCAGCGCTATGCTTCATAATGGGCTTAAGTAATGCATAACTTTAGAATGACTTAGGAAACGATTATGGAACCAGTCCAATGACTTATAAGAACACGGCTACTGTGATAATGAAGATTGTTCGGACTTAGTAATCCAAAGCGAAGGTCGCGTCGTTCTTTGCGTTTTCTAGTTGTTGTTGACGTTTTGGACATTTTCTTTATCAGAATAAATGTTAAACAGCAGAGGAAACGGCAGCGTATTAGTTCTATCTGAGCACTGCTCTTCGATCTACATTAATAAATGACTACTAAGTATTAAAATTCGATATAATTGTTCTTTTCGAAGTATTTGGTAAGCAGTGTGATTACAAGTTGACAGTATTTACGCATTTACGAAACTGCATTAAAGCGCGAGTGCGCTTGGTACGTGTGCGTGCCTCGTAGCTGTTGACATCAAAACAGAAACTATCAGTATCGGAATATTCCGGAATCAGGTTCAAAGATTATTGGAATTTTCTTGCGCCTCAGAACTTCAAGTTGCATTTCTAATAAAAGCGCAGCAGCGCGCAGCAATACTGCTTGAACGCTGCATTTGTAATATAAGAATTAGGATCTGAAAGACTGGGGAAACTGTGCGACGGCGCGGTCTCACGATTAGGATTGGGCAATGCAACGACGGACGGTGGCGCCCGTACAGCGTAAATCCTCTAATAATCGCCCTGGGCGATTATTATTTCAATCAAGGTCTGAGGGGCGATTATTATTTCAATCGATGTGTGAATGAGGCACTCGCTGGAGAGAGAGTATTTGTTTCTTTCAATCGTCATTTTATTTTATAAAAGCGCTCATAAATACAAAGATTGAGCATTATCATTAGTATAATTTGAATACGAGTTCAGTTTTGATCTGCACTGCACAAACCTTTAATGTTTCAATCACTTAGAAGGGGGGCGTTTATTGGAGGGTGGGTGATTATTATTTCAAGCAGGATCTGGGGGGGGCAATTATTAGAGGATTTACGGTAATTGCAATCAGCCGTAGCAGTGCCCCTGCATTAGAAATAACAACAGTATTTCATGGCTAACTGGTAGTTTCAATCAATATTTTCGAAATCAATTACTTCCTCTCATCAACATCTAGCTGTGATGTTATGTCGCGTCGCGCGACCGCCGCAGTATTCCGGTACTCATTTTCCGAACGCTTTGAAGTGTCGCCGTTTCACTAATAGCCTCTTTGTTATACGCTGAGAGCGTGCGCCATTTGACCAGTATCGACCGCAGTATGTGTTACGTGCGGAGGAAAATGTTCCCGCCAAGCTGCGTGTCTGATATATCAGATATATTACGCAGCGCATCAATAGAAATGGATGCCATATTAACTTATTTCGTTCTCGGCCGCATCATAGTTATGCTATAGAACAGAAGCTCATGTTATTCTATTAGGGAGAGGTTTCTTACAAAATAATAACGCCATTTTTCATCAATAAAATATTTTGATAAACTTTTTTGTGAAGATGCCGTTGAAAGTATGGCCATCACAGTTACACCGTAGTTTTAGTGCGTTTTTAATTCAGGAATTTCGAATTAAAGCTTAGAGCGGGTAATTATCGTGTGATCCTTGATTAAAAATTGATCTCTTTTATTAAATTTGATAATCTTAGTATTTTATCGCAGCGTGTTATTAAAAATGATCGCAGTTCTTTGAGAGGTAATTAATAGAGATAACCGTAGTTGAAAAGGACTTTTGATAATTTCATGGGCCGTAGTACATGTTCCGCTCAATGTCGCCTATCAATCTCCTTGAGGTTTGAGATATTAATATTTCACTTTTTTCAATACATTTTTAAGAAGTACTGAAATTCGAACTAGAGAGACAAAGAAATTAGCAATTTTTGAGACTTGCCAGATTTATACTGAGTTCGTAAATAGTTTTGGAAGAACAATGGAGCGGGCTTCTCTCACGCCGTATGTTTTCAATGTAGGTCTTTAGTCTCTAGGCTTTTTTGCCTCTGATGACATGCTAATAATTACAATTCTATTGAGTTTGACATGCGATTATAATTTTGAAGCTTAAAATAAACTATTTAACAATAACTTCATCTTCTTTTATTCAGAATCTTAACTAACCGCTTGCACACAGATTTACTCAGATTTGAAATCCGTGTTCAACTCAACAGATTTATGTTGATTCCAATCAGCGGCAAACAGCAGTCGACGCTGAGAAAGAGTATATGCTATATGTCTGGTAGGTGCATATTTTAGGCTCATGTGAATTAGATACTGATTATCTGAACATTTTTGCACCCTCCCCGAGACGCAGAGGGTCAAAATTTGAATTCCTTCGGGATTAGGAGGCCTGCACCACGCCTATCTCTGACTCAGAGTAATTTATATCATATATCAAAGATGGTTTTCACTTTAGTTGATTAGAAATATGGTGTAGTTCTATTAACTTAAGTAAGCATGTTTAGTTCCAAGTTTAGCTCGGATGACAAACTATGACGAAGTTGAGCGCTTAATTACTAGTAAACAAGAATGACGAACTGCAAGAACAGTTAGACTATAGGTCAAGATTTAAGGGTCCAAATCAGAGCACACTTTTAATTATCTCCATTCCAGAGAGAAGCAAAAATCACTAGATTTCTAGCTTGCAATCAATGTGTATCGACGACTTTACCCAAGCTGAGACGCTACATCTCGTCTAAATATTCAAAAGGTTAGTGCATGTTCCGATTTTGGTTAAAACATACTACATTTTAATGTAGTTTTGATTTTAATATCATCGTTGATAACGAATTACATACTGAGTCGTGCAAAAATTATAGTGGAATGCTTGAATATTTTGTTGCCATTTTTAGGTACGTCAATCAAATAAGTCATCTCCTCCGGGATAAGCCTACATAAGGCTTACTAGCTGAACTAGTTTCGCAGCATACTCTTATTTGCTCTGTTCGTATTCCTAACGTGCGGATCGAAAGCAAAAACCGTTTTGCGACTGTTCAGATATTACACGCCGGAAAATCTTATTTGCAAATTTTTAAATTGTGCAGACCAAAGCTACAGTCTAATAAGTAATTGCGATAGCTTCAAGCGTTATGGAAGTAGGCTCTTCGTCACTTACACCCGCTAGACAGAATGCTCTCAGTTTATACACACATGAGGACAGGGACCGTTTATGATAAAACTATTTCAAGTGCCACATTCACATCTACGCTATCCCAGATTGTCATTCTCGACTTTCGTTAAATACGTTGCGCGTTTATGTTCGATTAATACAATTTTATGGCGCAAATTATAATTGATCCCCGTTTTGTGATATCACCTTTCCCTTTTTTGCGCAATTGCTCATAAAGTATACATTATAAAAATATTGAAAATATATCTTTTCCACATTACTAAGGAGATTTTCTCCATTTATTTGACTTGGAATATGTCCTTTTTGCTTTAAAAATTTCCTCTTTTAACTGTAAAACGTTTCCTTAAATTTGGATAGTGTTTATAATAAAGTAAAAATGATATGCATAGCATGACTGCAAATTTACGCATTAAAACTAAAATGCCACAAAACTTTGTACTTACAACTGTATACGTTGTTACTATGCATTTATTCCAAAGGAGATATCCTTAAAGCTAACAGAAACCTGAGAAGGCTTCTGATATTCTTCGTTCCGATCGATTGCGCACACGCAGACGAGTCTGAGAGGAATAATATGTCGGCTCTGACTACTCGAAGAAGTTCATTTCGATAATCATATGAGATAATCGGATTGATCCATAGTGACAGACGTATGAAATCGACGCTAAATATTCGGTTGCGGGAGGCGACGTCCATATAAGAAAAGAAATTGTACTATTTCGATTCTGTTTCAGGATCGCATACCCGCGAAAGAGTGTCATTACACTCGCACATGCGCTCAACAATGTGCTACGGCTGAAAATGGTGTAATTTAAGGCGTTTGCATCTCCTGATTCTTCATTCACCTAAAAGTGTCTGTGACAATGAATTTGTCGACAGAGCAAAGCGAGATACTGAGAAACATTATGCCGGGCGTCATACTTATGCTGATCATCAGTATGTTTGGCTATTTTGGCAATTTCACTATCGTTATTGCGACTATTTACTCCAAGAAATTGAACAGCAAATGTAATGTACTGATTGCCATGTTGGCAGTGTCCGATTTTATCACTCAGCTAGCGCACTTGCCGTACGGATATTTTGCATTTACTGGGTCGCTTGTTCAACGCCTCGACTTTTGCCATATCATCATGACACCTTCTCTAATTTCGATGAACTTCGGTACATCTCTCATTTGGATGATTGGATTGGACCGACTGCTCTCCGTCATGTATCCAGCAGGGTAAGATGAAATTAAGTTTAATCTTCTAAGCAGAATTTATTTTAAACGCTTAATTTGAGATTAAATAAGAAAACTATTCTGAAAATGTTAAAAATGTGTCTTTTCAAATTAATATTTGCCGAAAGTGCCTTGCGACGTGAAATAGATCTTTATTAACGTTTGAAAATAAACGTTATATGAAAGTTTGAACGGTTGCAATTTGAGTTACCAAAAGAAAATTGATGAAATGAGTGCGGCAGAATGAGAACACGTAATACTAAACATGTCGCTGATGCGAGCTGTTTCTCGTATGAATTTGCGAAAAGTGCGCAGGCTGCTTCTTATCCTTTAATAAATAAAAGTTGTCTGCCAATCCCTCAACCAGGTCGATCAACTGACTCTATCGCTACTATACAGTATGTTTAGGTACATGCAATGGCGAAAAGTACAGTATTTGTTGCTGACGACGTCTCCTGGAGTCATCTACTGTCTATTTCTTATCGTATTAGGGTGGCAAACGGCGACAGACGAGTTGATGCTTTGTTTCATACCCGAGGCATACGGACTGTTGGCTAAAAATGCTTGGGTTGGCAGTACTGTACTGTTTAATGCACTGGTATTGGTGACTTACATATTCTTGCTGGTGGTCGTCAGAAGAAATAAAGGTATTTAAAATGGAATACTCATAATAAGCTGATGTAATCCGTAATTAGATCTCTCCGGTGAGAGATACAGCATGTGGCTGCAGTAACCAGAGACTTTAATGAATGGCAAAAAATTTCAGGCATTAACATAACCAGCGACCAGAAATGGCCAACTACCAGTTAATTATTAAACTAGTTAGTGGGAGTTGCCAATTAGCTAATTGGGTGACACTATTATCGATGTTATTTTACCCTATGCTCTGACAACCTCCTTTTCTCATCGGGGCGCGAGAGCTTGAGGAAATGAAAAAAATGCCTAGAAGAGATACTTCGATTCGTTATTGCAAATCGTGTTTTTCTGCCTGGACGTTCATTCTTTAAAGATTATGAGCATAGTATTCACAATTAAAAGCTGACTGGACCTATTCTAACCAATTATCGCGCTTTCAGCTTTCTCACTTCCGCAATACCGCTACTCCGCAATTCCATACCCATATAATTCATGGAATAGGTCCAGATTTAGAACTGACGCATATTTTTTTGCAGAAAACTTGGCGATTCGGTCACATTTACATGATGCAAGGAGTCATCGCCTGCTTAAATCTCTTATGATTATCATGTTATTCGAATTCTTTGGATGGTTTTCGAATATATGTATATTGGGCACGGCCATCGTTGTGGGCGCCAGTTTCAAGACCATTTTCTATATAGAAGTGTACGCCGGTTGTCTGGTGAACGTCAGCATCGCGTGCAATTTCTACCTTTTATATTACAACAGCACGGACTATCGGAATGCATTTAAAAATGTGCTCTGTTTCTGGCGGAAAGTCTATATTCTGGAGGCCGGCGGATCATCTATGTCTCAGAATCCGGAAAATCGAACGCCTGTATCAACGACGCTTCTTTGAGAGGACGATTGTGCACTTTCTTGCTAGTACCTAAAAGTTATTACCTGAATTGCTCACTTGCTGCCAGACCAATTTTTTAATGAACAATTATTGATTGAGACCAAAGTGCTGTCTCCATAGGTGTATAAAAATATGTTAGCTGACAAATGGAACTAGTTGAGAATTTGAAATATCTCTTGAACAGACGCTCTCTCGTGACATGAAATATGTTTGAGAAATAAATTGTTTCAGTAAAAGGCTGATTGAGTATGTAAATCAATCTCTGATATGAAGTTAATTAAAAGACATTGCTGATTGCAAATTAATTTGAAGTATGTTTCTTTGGGTAATGCTTTCGGGATACTTTGTAACTCAGTGTAAACAGCGCATGTTGAACCCCTTGATAGGCTTTGTGTTCAGTCAATGGGCGGTTTTCATAACGCGTACTTTAGCTAAAGTCGTACTTAAGGCCCATCCTTTATCATTGCGTTAAGTACGACTTTAGCTAAAGTACGCGATATGAAACCGGTCCATTTTTTCTTGCAATCCTCAACCTTTAGCACTTATTTTAATCAATCGACAATTGGCATCGCCTAATGACGGATTTCGGTTGCTATCAGCAACAGTGACAACTGGATGGGTTGATTCCAATTACTTATCTATTTTGATTTGATTTGAATGTCCTGTTTATTTCGTTCTCATTGTTCATCAGCTTAATTTTTGTACCTAATGCTGATTTTATTTTAGTCTCGTTCGTTCCCCTACTGTAGTACAAGAGCTAATAAATTAGCTTGCGTACGAATGCTTAAACTTGCTGCAGTCTTGAAAGTAAAACTGGAATGAATTATTTTTTTTAATTTTGAGCAAATGGTATGTTAAAAATATTATTTCATTTTTGAACAGCTCAGTAAGTTCGATCAATGAATCCGTTTTTCTGTTTAAGGTATTCCTATGAATCTTTTACGCATTTTATTAGCTCTTATTTCCTCATGTTATTGAATTTTTTTTGTGCTGCTTATGCTATTTTACCGCATTTTAGTCATTCACTTTGCCTTAGTGGTGATTTAAAAAGATCGATCTAAGACTTTTTTGCCAGCGTTGAAATGGAGCGCGATCATACGATTAGGGGTACCAGACTATGATAGTACCCTATTACCTTGAAGTGTGTTTAAATGGCTTCAGTAACTCGATATCTTCAATTTACCGCTAAAAACCGCTTGCACTAATGCCTAAATAATGAGATGAGGGGTGGAAAGGAAAATTTCATACGGCGGTCTAAGACTTTTTGCCACCAGTGTATGTCAAACAGTTTATCGGATGCAGTTTTGCTGACCTGAGAAGGAGCTGATATTGATCACATTTCGTTTAGAATTATTTGCTGCCAGGAGCGCTGCCAGCGCATCAAATAACCGTTTACGCTGTCTTGAACTGACACAAGATTACATTTTCGTAGTAGTCATTTTCCGAAAATAGGCGAGAGAGACTGTCATTTCCATCTAGCCGACTATTTAATGAAACAATGTGTCGTAAGCAGCACTTCTGTTTTCCGGTTTTAAGCATAGTACAATATATTAACTGCATTTGCATATTGAAGTGTATCGATATAATAAGCATTATCTATTATGCGGTAAGCATATTATTCTAACAAATCGTAATCAGCGTTATCACGTCTTGTTACACGCTCATTTTTCCCACATGTTAAGCGACAGTCACAATGCAGACGAAAGCTGCAGACGCAACCGGCAGCATTATATCTGCCGCTTTCGGACTCTTTGCACGTATCCGTCACGAGCGCGTTGCAACTGTTTGCACCGAGTGTTAAAAGAATCTAACCAGTCGTAAAGTAAACAATCAATAAAAGCTATGCATCGAACAACGCATTTATGGACGCTTCTAGGCCGTCTTATGACGTTCGCTTCACACTCGTCAGAAAAAGGTGCATTGAAGGAAAGAAATTTTCGAAATAACTTACATTCTCTCATGCACTTCGTATGTAACTAACGTAATAGTAACTTGAACGGGAAGAGCTGTGGGGCAAATATAATATTGCTTAAGTAGCAAGTTAATCAGCAAAAGTTATCCAATTGGTTTTGTACAAAACTTCGTTGGCATAAAGAGAACATATTCACCGCAGAAATTTGGAAAAGACATAAAATGCGTCACTAGTAGATTGATGAGAGTGTTTCTCTGCAGCTTTCATATTTGCAAACCATTCCGAATCAGAGCAATATGTACCGTAGTCCGATTATATTGGACAAAATTTGGATAAATCTTCTCTCATTTGATCGTTTTTTCCTTTCTCGCTTTAACAAATAGACTTATGAATTATCGAGAAAGATGAAAACTGAATTATTGTAGGTTTCTTTCTATTATAACATACAGTATAACTCAAAATTATGCCGCCACTTCGTAGAATAATGCCGATCCCTCTGACTAGATGGATCAGTCGGACCCGGACAATTGACTGACTGAGTACACGTGAAAAGTCCAAGTGATGACATAGCAGATTTATTAAACCTGTCAAAGCGAAACAGAACAATGAAAAGACGCAGTTAAACATACACAAAGAATTCAAGTTTTTGGAAGCTGCTGCCAAGTGTGAACTTTAAGAGGTGAAAGTGACGTATTGGACACTACATTAGTGCTGTGAAAACTATGAGCGCAAGAATTAGTTAAAAAATCTTAAGAATGGATAACAGACTTACTCTTGTGCGATACGCATAGGCCTGCCCACATAGGCGCTCATCACAGCAAATTTAATAAGAGAATTCAATAAGACACGATGGAATGTTTTGTCTCATTTGATGGAGAAATTCAAAATCTAGCGCCTCTTAAAATAAGTAATAAAACAGCTGAAATTTTGGTTAAAACGAATCATCTTGACGGTTGATTGCCTTTGGCCTTTTGACTTTGATTTTAAATGTCTCACCTATGTGACTTCTGCTTTAATGCCATTGCATTTGAGATCAGCTTCTAGGCAAAAATGACGGTGCGGTATACACTAGACGTATCAACTACGAAATTCTCGAGCTTTGCCCGTCTCCTGCTAAGATGGCGCGGAAGTCTGTGGAAGTCGATTTATAAAGACTTGCTGGTATGGCTTTTTTTCTACTTCCTTCTCAGCGCGATCTACCGCTATGCGCTGGAGGACGAGCAAAAAGAGTTGGTTTGTTGTTTATTTCTCGGCAACATTAGCGTCCACACAGTTTCCTCGATTTCATATAAGTCTAGGTCTTTATTTTGAGGCATGTTTGTTATTTTCCTTATAAATTTTGATTCAGCAATACAAAACATCTAAAAGTAGCGATATGTCTCCATTCAAGTTAAATTTTATCTAATTTATCTGGATTTATACTACAAATGTACTTTGCAGGATTTTCGGAAACGTAACTTATTATTGTTACAAGAATACTGACTTTATTCCATTGACATTCATTCTTGGGTTCTTTGTCAATCTGGTTGTAAGGCGATGGTGGGAAATGCTCAAGAATATTGGATGGGTGGACAAGTAAGTTTTTTTTAGTATTCCTTAATTTTTTATGCAAGAGGCAAAGACGGAGAAGCGGCTGAAGAGAAGTATAATGTATATTTGACTACTGTTTTGTTAAGCGGGCGTCACATAGCTGATGGCTTAAATTAAAATTCAACTAGTCAAAAGGCAACGAGGCTATCAGTGAGCTCCACTTTGACCGAACCTTCAATTTTTTTATCTTTTGTCTGAGAATGCGTAAGAATGAGATTTTCTGCTTCTTATGTGACCAATCATTCTTATCGTAACTCAGTAAATTATTTTTCTGTTTATGCAATGTGGCTACCACCGTACGGACACATTTTGGCTTGCGCTAAGCGCTGACTCACACCTTTGAACACTCCATTTTAACTTCTGCCTGAAGTTATTTGTATAAACGTTAAGATTAAAACTGTGTGCTACAGTAGCGCAGTGATTTGCATTAAGTTTCATTCATAGGCGCTGTTTCAAATACGACTGAAAGTAGAGAAATTTTTGCATTTTGTGAACTAAAATATTTCAGATAGACGAACCGTATTTTTCGATCTTATGTGTTGCAGTCGCTGCTCTAGCTGTGAGATGATAATGTTCGAAGTTTAGAAGACTGAGAATTCTGTAGCTGTTCAAATTAAGATTAGACCGTCCATTTTAAAACGTTCAAAACCGTTTCAGCACCTCATTATACATAGCGGTCTACTTGGAAGGGACAGATGATAAAGCGAGAATGATCCGACGAAATATCGTTCGTTATATGGTGCTCGTTCAAGCAATGGTCTTCCGCGACATTAGTGTACCAATCCGACGCCGCTTTCCCACCTTGGAGACACTCCAGGTTGCCGGTTAGTCCGTTTTATACCAAAAAATTATATTCGCTTTTGTTCTGTGTAATAATCTGATAAAAATTGATGACAGGCCGCCTTTCGCCTTGTCCAGCGGTCACCATGTGCTAGTATTGCTGATTTTTGGGGTCATCACTGAGGCTCAGGTGGACCACATGCAAAGCCTGAATATTCTTTTCGGCATCATTTAATACAAAATCCTTTTGAATGTTAATCACAATGTTTTAAGCTAGCAAAATTTTCGGCCTTTCACAGTTTAAAAGACGGATGATTTCGTCCCTATGTCAGGCATTAATCGGATTAATTTTGCTCAATTTTCTTCTTTTTTAGGTTTCATGAGTAAAGAAGAAATGAAAAAATTGACCGCTGTACCAACCAAGCATTCCAGGTATTGGATACCAATGCAATGGGCAATGATGCTGGTCAAACAAGCGCGGCGAGAAGGCCTTATTACCGATGACTTTGCCGTTCAAGAACTTATTACCGTATGATTTGGTTATTAATTTAAATATTGGTTTTTGGTTAGTCGGACAATCGATCGATGAACGACAACAACGGTTATGCTATATATCAGAATACTATACCTATACTGTTGAGGGAAACGGACAACTCGCGACACGACAATTCGCGACATTACGTGAAATCAATGCGAAATACGCGACATACGTAATGTCGCGAATTGTCGCAAAAAAAAATCATGACGCGAATTGTCGTGTCGCGAGTTGTCATGTAATCTACTGTTTACAGAGACTGCGCGAGTATCGATCTGCTTTGGGAACGTTGTTGTGCTATGATTGGGTGCCCGTTCCACTCGTTTATACCCAAGTGGTCGGACTTACCGTCCGCTGTTACTTTCTCATCTGTCTCATGGGCAGGCAGTTCGTCACTGAGACGCCCCACGACGCCGTGAACAGTCCGGTCAGTTGTGCTTCCCCTTGTATCGTTGCACACATGAGTACGATCCGCCTCACTTTTCGGATTGCGTAATAACAAGTCACACGCGCATGCATCGATTTGTTACAGCATGCTGTGCATGTGCCTATGTCGCGTTATTACGCAATCCGGAAAGTGGGACGTATCGTATACGACCCGCCATCAATTATTGCACGCTGCCTATCCCTAAATTTTAGGGCTTAACAAGAGATGAGGTTTAAGTCGCTATAAATTAATGACCATCTTAAGAGACTGTATCAAACGGAATAGGAAAGAACTTCATTAAGTTTCCTTAAAGTTTATCACTATCTGGTAATTTCAGTAAATCGCCGCTTTAAGAGAAACTTCGTCTTTTTTACCCTAACAACTATTCTTCTATCCAGAGAATGTTAGCTAATGTCAAGCTGCAATTTTATTGCCCAACTTTTTATCATCAAATTTTCGACTCGTAAAATTGACTGCAGATCGATATCTACATTCCTGTCCTGACAATATCGCAGTTCGTTTTTTATTTCGGATGGTTGAAAGTAGCTGAAGCGCTACTCAATCCATTGGGTGAAGACGACGATGATTTTGAGATGAATTACTTCCTCGACAAAAATCTGCAGGTAGCGTCATGAAAGACTAAAATGAAGTGCTTGCGTCTAGCATGGGCAAAATGTTATGAAAAAGGTCAAAAACTATTTTTAGGCTGCCTTGACGATAGTGGATTACACTGAAGACAGACAGCCAACTCTTGAGAAAGATGTCTTCTGGTCGGAGCCATTCCCTGAACCGCTCTATTCGGCGGAATCGCTCAACTGTTCCAATATCAATCCTTACGTCGGTTCAGCCACTGAAATGCAGTTTAAGTTAACGCAACTTTTTCATTGTGAACTCGTTTTCTTGCAGTCTGTCGAAGGAAAGCGACGTGATAATGATGCCGCGCATGCATGAGGAGAGTAACGATGTTGGCGAAAAGGAAAAGCCGGCGCGAAAACCGATGGTCGTGCGCAGTTTGAGTACGATTTCGCGGACTCAACGCGATCCAGGCAGCTATACTCAATCCATGAAACGCCGGTAATCAAGGCCGTGCTTAGTAATTGTGTGATTCTTTCAAAAGGTAGAGTAGACCCAGAGGTGCGGCGCCTGGGGGGGAGGGGGAGGGAATAAGTGAGATATGTGATGAGGAAGGCAGGAGAGCGCTCCATCATACCCCACGATTACCTCTCCGTGTACCATAGCTTGGCAATGCGTGATCGCCGCCTATGTAACAAAATATTGGAGCCACATCAATATTGTTGTGGGATGGCATCCTTACTCTTTTACACAATATCATGTCACCCCCTTCGATCCGCCTACCGGTGTTTGCTTCGCCCTTAAGCCCAGTACCCATTTACCCTCTATGACGATGCGGCAATGAGCAAACTCGCTTCATTCATCGCTCTACGTTGCAAATGACAGAGAACCGTTTGTTTTATATTGTGCCATTAATTTGCTTAGGCCCTTACATAGTCTTGAATTCATGAAAAAATGTAAAAATAAAAACGGGGTTATATGCTTGAGTTCTAGAGTGTCCCTGATGAGCAACCATGTTCGCGGCCATCTGCAGCGCCAAAAGACGGTCAGTAGCGTCACGATAGAGAACGGCGAGCTGCCGCTCTCACCAGAATTCATCTCTGATTCATTATCCGACTACAACTCCGTCTTCAAGGACTCCGCACCCATGACCATTAGCGTCACCGATGGTTTGTAAATTTTACCAATTGAGCATCCTCCCCCTAATAATTTATGTCGTATTCTAGCCGCCCTTACTTAGGGCGTAGTTAGATGCTTTTGTATATCTCTTTTGTTTACGCATGGGGCGCTTGTCACTCAGCCAAAGTGTGACTATTCTTTTAACTTGAATTTCGCTGAAACTGAATAGTCATGACTGGTTTGTAAAAAACCAAATCCAATATTTATGTTGAAATAATGTGACAAAACCACTTGCTGAAATATTAGCTGGAGGATTGACTTCGTCATTTCCACTCTCATCCGTCTCAATGAAAGTTTTTTTAATAAGGAACTTCATTTATTTCAACACATAAATTAGAATTAGCGCAAATAACTAAAATGAATTTTTCACTCGGCGTTAAATGATAAGTATTATTTCAGCGCTAGAAAAGGATAAATTGGACAGTTTGCCAAACTCGCCGACGACCAACTGTGGTGAGAAGGAAATGGGCAGCTTGCAGAAAATCTCAATCTCACAGCTGCACCAGTTATCCTTCGATAAGCAACCTATGGCAAGGCTAATCTTGACAGAGTTAGCAGATGTCGCCGAAGAGGACGACGTATTCGCCGAGCAGAATGTTCAGCCGAATCAATACGAGAACGTCATTATCAACAAGCTTACCAACTGTGCATGAATATTTTCGTATTTGCAATGGCGCACTCTCTTTTTTTTATCATGCTGCTAAGGCGATGCACACTGACGCAGTCTTTTATATTTTTCATGCATTTTTGATCGTTATGTGTTTTGTGTATTTATTTTATCTTATTGTATATATTTAGCATACATGGAATTATATCGACTCCTTCGAATTCTCGGCCTTCTATGTTATACATAGAGCAGAAATTTTTTCCTGTAAATCTTCTACATCGCTCAGAATCTACCGGTCCCCACTTACCTGTGTAAACAATGCACACTGTATTATGAAACGCCCACGTAGATATCTTAGAGAGCAAAGCATTCAACTAACCCGGACGTTTGACTGACTGGACTCTCAACTGCTCCTATCGATGACAAAGCGGGGTATTTGAATAAGTCAAAGTAAAGTGAAACACAAACACAGAAAATACGCCATTAAAAATGAGCACAAGCTCTGAGTTTTTTTCAAAGTGACTGGCAAAAGCAAAACAAATATAAGTATACACTCAACTGCTAATTCCGTATTATTGTTTTCATTCATATCCGTGTGACCGCCAGGGGCCAATTGCATAAAACAAATGTGAACTGTATTTACATCAGAGCGCTGATTGATCACTTCGCGCAACTGACCAATCGCTGCTCTGATGTAAATGCATTTTGATGTAAATACAGTTCACATTTGCTTTATGAAATTGGCCACAGTATGAAGAAAGTTTCATAATTTTAGTGCGATCAATTTAATCTTTAGGAATCGAATACGCAAAGCGATAATAGTGTTATTTTCATACCATGAAAATTTTTGCTTTCGCCAATACCACGCATTAATCTTTTATAATAATGTATCTGAAAGGTGTGATCTCTCCCAGAAGGCGCAAATTATGAAATATTGAGAGATGATTAACCTTTTCCTCTTGTAAACCGCGGAAAGTTTCTCTCAGACGCCTAGAACTCCTGGAAGTATCCCCTTCGCACCAGCCCTAATATCTCAGAGCTTTTATATCGACATTAGTACTGGCATTTAATTTTTAATGATTTCACTTTTTATTAGGGTATTTTGGAGATCATGCTGAACATTTTTCAAACATATCGAACAATTCTAATTAAAACGAATCTTCTTGACGGTTCATTGCCATTTGACTTTGTTTTTAAATGCCTCATGTGATTTTAATGTCATTACATTTGAGGCCAGCTTCTCGGCAAAAATGACAGTTTCGTACACGCTGGACGTATCAACAACGAACTTCATGAGCTTCACTCGTCTTCTACTAAGATGGCGCGGCAGTGTGTGGAAGGCAATCTACCAAGAGTTACTGGTTTGGCTTCTTCTCTACTTCGTCCTCAGCGCGATCTACCGCTTTGTGCTGAATGATGAGCAAAGAAAGTTCGTCTCTTTCTCATGTCGCTGCAGTATTAGTGTCCACGTAGTTTCCTCGATTTTGTATAAGTTTAGACCTGTTTGCTATTTTCTTTATGAATTTTCATTCAACGATGTGAAATCGTCAAATGGTAGCGGAATGTCTCTGTTCAAGTTTAATATCATCTAATATTTCCGGATTTAAGTTATTAAAATGCTTTGCAGAATTTTCGAAGACACAACTTATTACTGTTATAAGAGCACAGAATTAATTCCAGTAACGTTCATTCTTGGATTCTTTGTCAATTTGGTTGTAAGACGATGGTGGGAGATGCTCAAGAATATTGGATGGGTGGACAAGTAAGTCATTTTTAGCTCTCACAAACATTATATACGATCAGTGAGCATTGACGAGTGGTCAAAACAGCTGCGAAAGACTTTTAAAAGATTTTACAAGAATGATGCATTTTTTCCTAGCCGAAGTGCGGACATTACACTTGTGCGATCAATGCTTTCGCACGTAGAAAAGTACGTCCTTCACTATACGGTGCAAACGCTTATATAACAAATATATGCCTCATATGCTCCTGTCTGACTGAAATTCAAACAGAACGTATAGTTCATTTTAGCACCTCATTATACATCGCAACCTACGTAGAAGGAACAGATGATAAAGCGAGAATGATCCGAAGAAATATTGTTCGTTATATGGTGCTCGTTCAAGCAATGGTCTTGCGTGACATTAGCGTACCAATCAGACGCCGCTTTCCCACCTTGGAGACACTTCAGGTCGCCGGTTAGTCCATTTTGTACCAAATGATTGACATGCTTTATTATTCCACTATAATTTTCGGTTGCAAGCTGATGAAAGATCGTCCTTTGCCTGTACCAAAACATTCCATTTTCTAGTAAAGCTAGTCATCGTGGTCCTCCCTGGCATTCTGGCGGTTGTGATAGGGCAAGGTGCAAAGCCCGCCTCTATACTATAGTTAATCTTTTAATACTTAACTCTATTGAATACTAATCACAAGCTGTTCAAAATAAAAGAAAACTTTCAGCGTTTCATAATCAATAAAATGAGTTATTTAGTCCATTGATGAAATATGTTTAGGTTTGATTTCCTCTAATTTTTCCTTTCTTTCAGGTTTCATGAGTACAGAAGAAATGAAAAAGCTGAACGGTATACCGACGAGGCATGCCAGATATTGGATACCGATGCAATGGGCGATGATGTTGGTCAAGAGAGCACGACGAGAAGGCAGTATAACTACGGATTTTGCCGTTCATGATCTTTTAACCGTATGAATTTGTATTTGAATTATTTGATTATTAATTCTACCTTCTGAACACCTGAATACTGTCCGAATGACAGTTTTAATTCGGATATATATACCCGCCCCTGCAAACCGTTCAAGTTTTCATTGTATATATTGAAGACACAGGTGTTGACCGATCACAAATCAGAAAAAACGATGCTTTTGTGAAACTGTTACACTTTGTTCATTGCAATTGCCCGGAAGTTAGTCAATTTCTACACAACTCTCATTGTGCTTTGTCAATTTAAACAAAGACAAGTGTCCCATCTATAATGCCGCATCTACAGTACAAGGTCGAGTGTCATTATTGATTCTTGGTTAAACCTCTGGCATATTGAATAAAAGATAGCCATGATTATAGTGTTGTCAAAATACTAGAAGTAACATACCACGTCCTTTAACCAATTACTTCTATAAGACTGCGTATATTTCTACTTTTTGCAGAGATTACGCGAGTATCGCACTGCTTTGGGGACGTTGCTGTGCTATGATTGGGTGCCCGTTCCACTCGTTTATGTTCAAGTTGTCACCCTCGCCGTCCGCTGTTACTTTCTCATCTGCCTCATGGGCAGGCAATTCGTCAAGGACACGAACCATGATGCTGTGAACAGTTCGGTCAGTGGTGCTTCTTGATTCATCATTCAACATTGTCTTTTCCTTAATTTTAGGACTCAACGGTAGATGAGTCTTGATTCGCTACTAATTTATGACTTTCTTCAGAAACTGTATCGAATTGATTAGGAGGGTACTTGCAATAAGTTACCGTAAAGTTTGCCATCATCTGGTAACTTCAGTACGTCGACACTATACGGAATACTTTGCTTTTATCAATTTAACAGCGCTTTTCCTGTCTCAAGAATTCATCTTACTAGTCCATCTTCATTATAACTGCTCAACCTTTTTTCCTCTAATTTTCGATTGCAGATTGATATTTACATACCTCTGCTTACAATAATACAGTTTGTATTTTACTACGGATGGCTGAAAGTAGCTGAAGCACTACTCAATCCGTTGGGTGAAGACGATGATGATTTTGAAATCAATTACCTACTCGACAGAAATTTACAGGTACTGTCAAGCCAAAGTAAAGTGAAGTGCTAGCGCATTGTGAGAGGAAAACACCATGTCTGAGACCAAAAATTATTTTTAGGCTGCCTTGACGATAGTGGATTACACTGAAGACAGACAGCCAACTCTTGAGAAAGATATCTTCTGGTCGGAGCCGTTTCCCGAACCGCTCTATTCGGCTGAAACTATCAACTCTTCTAATAGCAATCCTTACGCTGGTTCAGCGACTGAAATGCAGTTTAAGTTAACGCAACTTTTTCATTGTGAACTCGTTTTCTTGCAGTCTGTCGAAGGAGAGCGACGTGATAATGATGCCGCGCATACACAAAGAGAGCATGAACGTTGCCGGGAAGGAGAAGCCGGCGCGAAAACCGATCGTCGTGCGCAGCTTGACTACGGTTTCGCGGACTCGACGCGATCCAGCCAGCTTCATTCGCCCTATGAAACGCGGGTAATTTTGATCTTACCTAGAAAAGGGAAATCAAAGGTCAAGCTCAGGGAAACAAAGAAATTTCATTAATTGAAGATTTTTATGATTTCCACGTATCTCTATTGATCTTCACAGTTTGCGGAATTTCCACCCCGGCCGCTCGACTTCCCTTCGCTCCTCAGCTCTTAGGTTTTAGCTTAAAGTTTGTGTTGGGCTTGGGGCTCGAAATCGCGGGGTTCACACAATTTCAAGGTTTGAAGATCCCCTTGATACAGTATATGTGTAGCAAAATTTTCGAAACATCCAAGGTTGTAGCACGCTATTATTTAGCACTACTGCAGGAATCACTTCCGAAACGCTTTAAGCGCACATAAGAAAGTACCCGAAAGTACTTTTTTGTGCGCGAGATGCTCTCCTATCCCGGTAACTAACAACTTTCTCCTAAGGTCTTTGCCATGCGTCGTTGACAATGCGGCACTAAGCAAACTCGTACATTTCTAAGCGTCCCTTTAATTTCCCCAACCCCTGAAGTGTCCATCGCTTCTAACCAGCCTTCATCTTGCTAGGCACACCCAGTCATATTCTTTTTTGCTGCTAAAGAATCTGTTCAAATATACAGCATGACTTGTTTCATTACAGAATGTCTTTGATAAACAATCGCGTCAACGGCCCCTTGCAGCGCCAGAAGAGTATCAACATCATGACGATAGAGAACGGCGAGCTGCCTCTTTCACCGAAGTCCACCTCTAACTCTTTATCTAGCTGCGATCCCGTCTTAAAGGACCTCGCACC
>NIUQ01000289.1:0-26350 GCA_002796945.1 Plectus sambesii
TTATTTGTGCACGATGAGGTCGCACTCTCCGTGTACTTTTTCAGACAGATTGAGTAATCATCCACTGTGCAACTGCGATAACTAAATATGTCTGCTGAAACGAATATATTGCGTCTGAATATATTATATTGATACAAGAAACCAAAATTATTCGCCTTAAGTGAAGAATCACAAAACGATAAATTGCACAGTGTCCCACCATGAAAAAATGTTTTTAGTCGCTTATACCTCAGCTATTTGACAATTGATTAAAATGCAGTTTATAGAAAGAGAAAATCTGGAGACTTGTTTGAAAATAGTTCTAAAAATAGGCGGCGGACCATTTGAGCAGGATCGGATTAGCGGTGAAGGGACGAGGTGTAACCGGGGATGCCCTCAACTTTGTGGTTAGTGGTTGAGGTTTTCCTAATCTTATCCCAGAGAACATGCAACATATTGTCTGGGGATGCCGAAAACGAAAAAAGTTTGGTTTGACTTTTGAAACTTAGAAATCGGCCAAGATCGCCAGTGAAAAATAAAAAATCTGAAAGGTTTTCCGACATTAAGCAACTCGAAATTTCTCAACTTTTCTTCCCCTCGATAATAATGCAATTACCTGTCAAATTGAATGTGATTGGCGAACAATGACAATTCGCCCTGATCCATCCTCTGAGACACTTGTTTTCACACTCTTCGCGACTTGTATTGGATGAGCATTGGAGGTCACCGTTCACATATGGCAGCTTTCGGTAAAGCGCCTTTATACCAAGATCTATTGTAACACTTGCTTCGCCAGAAAAACGATTGTAATAATAACCATCTGTTTCATTTCGCACTGTCGCTCTTCGTGGCGTACTTCTGCTTTCACTGCCCAGGTCGAGTGTAAATTCTTTAGACCATATTTGCATATTAGGACTGTCGTATAGATTGATAGTAAATGGTTCAGTCGTACCTAATGGTCTCAGGTAGGCTTGGTATCCAATCAAGCGAAAGCAAATTGTATCCATGCCAATAAAGGAAATTTTACTTCCCGCGACACATTCTTCGTCATTATGCGGTTGATACCATAGAAGAAGATGACAATGCAAATCCCATGGCAAAGAGCAAAATTTTCCATCAAAAACGCTTTTCAATTGCTCGAGAGTGATGTTATAGCGCTCAATATTCGGCACGAGAACTTGCTTCAGTGCAAGCCAGTCATCATTTTTTTCTGCGTGGAAGGTGGAAATTTGCGTGAGGCCTGGCTCCCACCCCCGCTCCGCTTCATATATCATGGCGAGATATTTGTGCAAAGACAAATAGATTTCATCATCGTAAATCTGGCGTTTATTATCTTTAAATTTGCTTTCAAATGTAATATTTTCAAAAAATTCATACCAGGCTGACGTATAATCAAAACCAGATGAATTGTATATGTCGAACAGTTCTGATGAATTAATTTTCACACATATTGTCATGTTCGGAAGCTGAAAGGTTTTGATCTCGCATAGTATTCGTTTTATAGCTCATTCTCTCAAAGAAAAAGACCTAATTTGCCTGTGAACGAAAAAGCGCACGTTTATCATCAAATTCCCACTGCTCCGCTCGGAAAAATGAAATATCAAGAATAAAGCTTTTAACGAAATGATGGACTGAGTATAAAATGTACTAATTTTTCATTATTCTTTGACTTCGATAAAAGAACGACTTTTATTGCATTGAAAGTCGAACAAGATTAACCGAAGAGCGCATAACAAAGGGCATTCCTAGTGACTTCTCTCCAACTACTACTATGCCTAACGCTTGCTTCATTTAATTTTATCAGTAATGCTCGTATCCTATTAAACCGTTTGATACGCAAATGGATCTTAATATGACTTACGTATGTGATGTTGTTATTGACAATGGCTTGCATATTCGTTGTCGTTTTATCATTGCGATACTGTTGATAGACTTCGAACGACGAAGTGATGGTCAAATAGCTGAACACCAAATATACTGTTGCCCAAAATATAGTCTTCGTGACATGTTTGAAAATAATCAATGGCTCCCGTTTCTCAGGAAGAATATTGAACTCGCTGATTACTTTGTCCAAATGGTGGCGTAGTTTTTTATTGTTGACGAAAGATTTCAGCTTTTCTCGATGATGAAATTTCGATATGTTTCGCGATTTCGAGCGATTTACTGGCATTTTGTAAATTCGCGTTTCAATGATGATTATCTGCTTAGGCAATAGCAGTGGATAAGTAAACCTGCAGTATCTAAATGGGTCGATCAGTATATTACCGTCGTCTTATTCGCTATCATATGAAGAATATTACATGTAAAATACACCTGCGTAAGTTTAATCAATCAATAGAAATTTGCTATGCAACATAGAGGACAGATGATACGCGCTGAGGAGCCAGCAGAAAACAGGAGAGTTCTTATCACCGAGCTGCAAACAGTTAGCAACAAAAAGCAGTGAGATGTAGTCAAATTGTACCTTCAAAGCATCTCATCATGCTTCGAAGAGTGCTCAACTTATGATCGAAGAACATAAGGGATTCCTACTTGCGCAAACAAAGCAAGTTACTTCGAATAAGAGTAACTTTACGTAAGCTATTTCAAGAGCTGCCAACTTAAATCGCTGCAGCGGATTGCCTGATTTGGTTTTACCCAAATTTCTCGAGTTACCGGCTTGTGCTACCTTACCGCCAACAACTCCCCACCTCTGGCCCTGACCGAACATTCAGATTCAAATGATACAAGATAAGCAAGGATTTGCCGGTAGTGTTTCATTGGAAACTGCAGGCACACATTTTAAACGGAATACAGTATTTAACACTGTTGTAGTTGAAAAGGTTCTATTCCTAAGTCCTTCAACATGCTTAATATTGCCTCATTCGAGACTTATTCAACAATTTTTGTTAGTTCAAGATCAATAAGTAAGATAATATGATTACAGCTCACTTTTAAGTCTTTTAGACGAATTTTATGCATAGTGAGAAGTTGCAAAGTCAAACGAGCTAACGTCTTTAGTGATATACTTTTGCTAATATTTTATGGTAGCTTACTGCTAATCAGACAATACAGGTTATGATTGTCGAGAAACACTTCAAAAACCAAATGCTTGTTCCATCTTTTAATCAAAAATTGAAAATTAAGGATTAATTTTTCATCTAACACTCTATTCAAATTTGGCGCATACCTTTCCTCTCTCAGCAAGCTCGTCGGTGAAGGTTGATAGACGCAATGGAAGAGGGCTTGTCCTGTCCCAGTCAGTTCCAGCACATTCAAACTCAGTCTGATCAAAGTACTGCAAAGCCGGCTTTATATCGGGAAATGAGAATCATTGAAGTGTAAAGACGGATTGATTAAACAGTCATCGCAAACTATTGTAAAGCCAATTTTGTTCCTGGATGTTTCCTAGGCGATTGCTTATTGGCCGATCTCTGATAATACTTCAATGATTCTCAATGCAAATGATTGATGAACATGGACGGCATTAGGATTGTGAGCAGTCGCTAGAAATAATGTCTGATCTTGTCAGTCTCAAACCCGTTGAGATCAGTCTGAGCAAGTTGCTAGAAATGATAGAACAGATTTCGATCTATTGTTATCTTTTCGACGAACGATACCCAACGCATGTCTCACTTTTACAATTAAGTATACATTACTAAAGAAAGGTTTTTCAGTACAAATTGAAGCTAATCTGTTGAGTGGTTTTAGCATGCAACGCTGCACAAAGTTAACCGATGACAAAAAGGGACACATTGTGATCTGCAAAGAAGAAGGCAAACCCATTGCGGCTGTTTCGCGTTCGACAAGTAGGTCAAAGCGTAGGGTCATCGATTACCTAGATGGGCCTCATATTGTGGCACTCAGTCAATCAAGGTTCTCATGCTTGGGAAAAAGTTAACAAAAGATCGAAACCTGTTTTATGCTTTTTTTCGTATTTTTGGTCAGTTCTTGGGAAAGTATTCGACTGTTGCTCCGATTTCCATGAAACTTGCCTTGTAGACAATCCTCATAAAGACCATTCGACTTTGTGTGAAGTTTGATTAAAGCTTGTTTAGTGTTTCGCGAGTAATGGTAAAATATCAGGGCGTCCCGTCATTCTCACCAGCACTGTATTGAAAAGTCACAGACATATCTGACGGTTTCCTTGGCGATTGCTAATTGATCCATTCGCTACAATACTTCAATGATTTTTAACGCGTGATGGCTTATAAACATGGTCGGTCATTAGGATTGTGAACTGAAGGTAGAAATGATGCGTAAAATCTCTAATGCCTTGTTTTCTGCCGTTTTCGACCTTTCCTCGAAACTTTGCGAAAACAACACATGTTCTATATGTTAGTTGTAAAAGTATACCAGACTGAACGCAGATGCCACCTGTAAAGATACTGCAAGTGGGCAAAGGATAAGAGTTATACGATTAAATGTAAAAATGAGGTTGCGCGGTTTCCCTCAAAATTTTTCGTGAGTCTAGAAAGGGATATGCATGATTTGAATATCACTGGCTGGAAAGAAGTCATCATTAGTTATTTTGATGAAGTGTGCCAGAGTAAAGATGAATGGTGATTGGTGAAGAAGGGAGGTTCGAGGACCGTCATCGTAAAGTGACTGGCGCTTAAGCAGGCACATGATTTGTAAATTAGCAAAAAAGTGCGAGATCGCGGTGGTGTTGGTAACAATGCTGTAAAACTGAGATGGCGAATAAAATATTTGAACATTGACAAAAATTGAAACAGGCGCGACAGGTACTTAATGAAAAAGGGAAACTCGGTTATTCCCAAAGTGGAAATGAAGGAATACTTGGCGCCCGGGATGAACTTATTAAAATGTCGAACGTCGACTATATTGGCAACGTCATCATTTCCTATCTTTTGCGCTCGCATTCAAACTGAGATCGTGGGATCATCTGAGCTATATTCAGGCCTACAGTTGTGAACGATGTATAAGAAACAGACGAGGAGGTATAGCACGATTTTATTTCTTTCGAATAACAAGAGCGCACAAAGTATGCACGGTCATCTGTAACAACGATCATCGCTGACGTCACTTCTTCCACTTTTTCTTTCCCTAAAAAATGTGATATCAATAAAAACATAGCAGAAAGGTGAAAAGAGGAGAGGACCATTTTCTTGCCGCCCTTTTTGCCTCCAGAGAACTTAGTCTTGCCTCCGGAGATTTTAGATTTCTTTTTGAGAGGCTGACCATCGCGGTCGATACCGTCCACTGCCATGTAGTCACCAAAGTCGAGCAAGGCGTCGAGGGTGGAAGTGGCCTTCCGCTGCTTCTCCGCCTTCTTCTGCTTCTTATCCAGCTGGAGGCGGACCATCATTTCTTCTTCGTAACTAAAATTAAGGATTACAGTAATCAAAACTCTTGGCAAAATGCCAACCTTGCGCGGTGTCGGTCGTCCGCTCGTCGTCTGTCATCCACCACCTCCTATAAACGCAAAATATGCACTGACCCTGATGTGAAGAAAAGCCGCAAATAAATGCAAGTTGCTGGGTTGAACTGGGAGGACCAAACTAGCGGTTTTCAAAAGGTCTCGATTTCGGAATTTCCCTCCAATCGGTGTTTCATGGGATTGGGACACGGATTCCTAGCTTAATCTAATAGTTTCGGGGATCCAACCTCATAGCTCTGGAGACAAAACCAGGGTATTCCTAATTTCATAGTTTCGAGGTCCCCTTATTCGACCCAGACCCAATCAAAGCGTACTCTGATTTCTTCGGGCGCCTGGCTGTATTGCTGTCGGAGATCTTCAATAAGACTGCTGTTCAGAGCGCGGCGCTTGGCCCTTTCGACAAGGCGATCTTCTCTGTCATTATTATCCTCTGCAAAATATTGAATGAATCGGGACCAGTTCGAGGTACGTAGATGGTATGCCTCACATTCCGGAATTGCGTTATTACACGCCATACGCGCATGTACACGATACTGCATAAAATCAACGCATGCGCGTGTGGCGTCTTATAACGCAATCCGGAATTGTGAGGCATACCGTCCTCGTATAGAATTCGAGAGGATAACTGACCATCGTAGCGCATGGCGACCAGCTTCGGCGGAACATACTTGCGACCTTTGCCGCGTTGTCCTTCGGCGTCCGCTTCCTCATCCGACGAGCCCTCTTCACCCATATCGTCCATCATGAGGTTGTCAGGTCGCGGACGTCTCGCCGCATTCCCATCAACCTCTCCCCCTTGGTTCACCGCCAACTTTGTTAGCTTATCAATCTGATATTTCATCTTCTGCTCAATCGGTCGAATACGCTCCAATACCTAAAAATATAATAGACATTTAGTGGGTTACATAATTGTTATGCTTTGAGGCGACAATTTCTGAACGAGACGAGTGGTATACTAATAGAGGGGGGAGTAGAGGGGAAGAGAGGATCGATCAGTCACTGTGGGAACAGACAATGGGAATAAAAAGTGGATAAGGAATAGTAGCGAATCACTAGCCCGAGCGAACCCCGTGATAATAATCACTTCATGAAGTTACACAATTCTCTAACGACCCTCAGCATTATGCATCATAATCAACTTGTGTACTACTGAAATTATGAACAGCTTTGGGCGCGATTACGTCTATCAATCTCTCAAAGCATCAGTTCACTTAAACTATTTTTAAATATTTGTGAAGGTATAATTTCCATCGACGACAAGATGAAAATGCGAAAATTATAAAAATAAAGAGATAGTAAACTAACAGTGCGGATCTCTACGAGTCGTTCAATGCTGCCATCGCCCTGAATTGACTGTCCGTTGGCAATCTTCAACATCAAATGCGCCATTTCAGTCATATATGACAGCAGATGACTATTCTTCACTTCCAGCAGGCTGATACCCTAAAAGAATGATCACGTGACCTTTCAAAAATGAACATGCCATGCAATCTATTGTATTCAGAATCTCACGAATTTTGTGAATAAATGAAATATTCAATTTCTATGTAAATAAGGAGATATCTAAAATCAAACAGGACATTTTGTTGAATCAGCTTCACAGAAAAGTGTACTTTTTAATATGGAAGGTGTCTTTGTCGAAGAAGAAATGGTATATCTAAACTATATCCGCTCCCCCCTGTACTCAGAACAATTAGTGCCCAATTCGCCTCACAGGCGCGCCTCTCTTCGCATCCCATTCGAAATTTTGCATTAACATCAGAATTCAGCAAAAAGTTATTGCAGCTTTAACATTCTATGAATCATTTTATTATTGCATCATTTCTATCATATGATCCTGTTCGACGCCTTACATCTCTATTTTGAATATCGTCGCTGTGCAAGAAAGAGCGAAGGTCGCCAATGGAGCCGATGACATCATCCGTCGCTTGCAAACAATCGCCGACGACCTGCGCTAATCGAGCGCCAGAAGTCTGCGCCATTTTCAAAACACAATCCTAGATCTTTGCGGTACATTTCAGTTACTTTTTCCACATATTTAATTCGAAAGATAGACTCATCATGGTGGACATAAACCAGTCTGAAGAACGTCTCTGAATACCGAGGTTTTATTTATTTTCATTTACTTCTAGTTATCCAGAACCAGAGAGCGTAACAGAGAAATAAACAAATATATTTAGGTTAATTACAAAGTGACAAGTGTGCTGGAGAGCAAATCGTACAGGCAGGAAAGGCGCCATTATTTTTTATCGATCGTCGATCCACGACGCAGTTTCGTCTTCGCAGGAGTCACTATTGGAGCGGCTGCAGCTGAAGACGCAGCACTGGTTGAAGCGGCATCACTGGCTATGGCAGCACCTTTCTTCTTATCTCCAGACGCATACGCGACAAACATTTCCTTGAGGAAGGAAAGCTCCTTCTGCAGCCCCTCGACCTTGCGCTCGAGCTGGGTGTTCTCAGCGCGCAGCTCTTCCACACGTTGTACTGTCTCCGACTCCTCCTGTCGCTTCTTTGTTCGGGTCCTGGTCACGGCGTCGTTGTTTCGTTGACGCTTCATCGCGTAATCTTCCGTATTCACTTCCGCCTCCGACAGCCGCTTGCGTTGACCCCCTCGACCCGGCATTTCGCAAAACGTGCGACTTCAACAATTAAAATTTGCGCACAAGTAAAACGAACGATAGCAAGAGTCGAAAGTCGAAACTCTTATTTGAAGGCTGGAGTGCCGACTGACGCAACTGATTCAACTGTGTGAAACGAAATTTTGACCGTGACATCATATGGGCAGGCAATCGTTACGGGACAACAAGAATATGATTGCGCGCCGGGTGGCATTGAGTGACGCTGGCTGACGGGCGCCAACTGCGCGCAGGCTGACAGAATCAAAACATTCTTGCTGACTTACACGACGTCACTGAACCGGTGTCATCTCATGTATGTTCTAAAAGAACCTCACCTCGATAATGTGTTTAGATAGAAAAGTATTCGTCATTCTGTAGGACAGGAGAACACTTGAAAAAGAAAATTGTTCACAGAAAAATTTTCAGTTTTTATTGAAAGCGAAGGGTACGCTTAAATCAAAGTCATACATGGCATCCTTGAAAACTCTATACTGCAATGAATGATTTTTAAAATGTGGCAAAATTGACATTGGTCTGCATTAACTAAGCGATAAAATGATAGACAAAGATTTCTGAGAATATTCAACGAAAATTTGAAATTGTCATGTTTTAGTATGTTACCCTCAAAGTTAATCAGAATGTATCCCAGTCTCTTATCGCTAAACGCAAATCAAGACAGAAGTCATGCAATTATGACGTAAGGGAGAGACAGACAGAGTTTGCGATCGCGCGTGACAGTTGCTACCCGACGAAAGCTAAGACTCTGTCATTTCCATCCGTCTCGTTGTGCTCTCGATCAAAAATTTCCGCTTCGCTTAAGACCTTACTTAGTACATGTCAACTGTGTTGCAAATCGCAGCAGTTTGTGATTGTATAATAATAATCAATCTTGAAAAGAGTATACTAGTATCATCTTCCTTGCTGCTTACAACCGCAAAGTTGCTGTTCCTCGACTTCGCACACATCCCCAATAGGCTTCTGATTGGCCTCACTCGAACCGCGGCCTACGCAGGTGGTTCGTCTAGGCTTCCTCCCCCGTGCTATTTGTTCCACTTGGACATCTGCTTGACGCCTCGTGGTCGAGCTACGATATAAAACTCCCCAGGCGCGCTGCCATTTTCGAGAAGAGGCGTGACTTCCGATAGCATCATCACGCTTCGATCCGCCTCAGCTCATCCCTTGTTCTTCTTCATTCCGAAGCCTTCAGTCAACCTGCATAATCGCTTCTGCGCGCCGTCCCTTTTAACGAGAGCCACCAGCTGCTCTACTTTCGATCGGCTATTCGTCTTGCGGCTGGTGCCACCGCCGACAGCAGAGGCGCGATACTCTCTAAATTAGTGCCGTGTCTTTTGCATCCGTTGAGCGCTCGATAGCCGACTGAAGAATATTACTGACGGTTGATTGCTCCTTTTTTAGTCTTGAACGCAACCTTCAATCCGACATATTGCATACTAATGTATGCTTTAGCTATCTTTGCCGGCAGACTCGCGCCGTAATGTTGCGGAGCCGTGGAGCGAGAAAGTTTGAGGCGTTCCATTCCCACAGGGGAAGAGCCTCGGCGATCTTTTGTTGCCTATTAAGATGGTGCGGTCGATGCACGGCTGTCGCAGCTTGAACGGTAGGACGGCGTGATTGCTGATACGATTTTCCGATCCACCGACCTAGTAAAACGTCAGTTGTGGCTAGCCGAGGAACTTAAATAAATCGATGGTAGCAATAGATGGACCGGTTCGTGCAAAGCGTCGGGTCGCCACGGCAGCTCAGCCGGTTCATGGAAGCGAAATTTCTATAGACAGTTGATCTCAGCAATAAGTAAAGGTCAATATAAAGTATAAATAGCTATCGATTCCTAATTTAATATTTTATGGGAATAGACTAGCTAGATTTGAACTCGAATTGAATCGAAAAAGCAAAAATGAATAAACTGGGTCTCCATAGTAAAACTGCGGGACAGTTGATCTCGAAAGCTAGATAGTATTAAATTATCATCAGGGTACCATAAAATAGAGCGTAAAAAGTTCTTTGGGAACCACTTTATAGGTTTTAAATCAAATTAAGAGAAAAAATTAAAAAATTAAAAAACACCCTTGACTGAGTATTAGACCAGATTCCACACTTTAGTACAAACGTGAATCGCCGTGTCGCGCATCGCTCGGTACCGTATCACAAAATATACTTTATTGATTCAAGTATTTTTTATACTATGGTATTCGCCGCGTGATTCATGCGATCTTTTGTGCAACCGCGTCCTGAAGTTTTCACCTGCCTCTCTGCCACTTTTCCTTGAGAATATTCAATCTAATGCTCCAATATAGAGAGATAGGTAGAAAAAATTTATTACTTTTGATAAGTAGGCGTACGCCGCCGGGTAGACTTAATCGAAACGAGCGTAAACGTTTTTGTATGTTTACGAGAAATCTTAGGATTAGGCTGCGTCGTGCGCGCTGAAAATACTTTCCATGAAAACTGCTGCTAAGGGATTGAGCAGCCCTTGACAACACTGCCTTGCTTGATTGCCTCCTTCATCTCATTATCTTATTTATTGTACACCTATACGCTTTCTATTATCTATGTTAAATGAAATTTAGTATTTGCCCTTATCAAGGCGCATTGTAACATTTAGAATATGTCCGCACTTCGTCAAATTGCTTCCTTCAATCGACGAGTAATATCTGAATCCCTACAGCAATGACTGCCTTTGGGCACATTTATTGCCATTTGGAACCCATGGAAACTGAATGTTGACGTTTCGAGCAAACTCCTCGAGCTATTAGTTGGAGCCACGTTGAGACGAGCACTAAGCTGGCGACCAATCGGGTTGAGCTATTTATTCCGAACACTAATTTACTACTCATACCCTTCGCCAATCCCTAGGGTGTACTGCCTAAAACCAAACCTAAGATTGCAATTGCCAGCGCAGTAATTTGTCAAAAAACCGGAAAGAGCCGGAAATAATCGAAAAGAATGATTCACGCTTGCCACGTTAGCCATGCTTGCCATGTTAACTGTTACACCGTGCAGTCACAGTGATCTGCTAGGATTCGTTTGATACAATTACTTGGTTTATTGTTCGCCCGCCGAACAATATTGTCCTACCGCTCTCTCTCTCTCTCTCTCTCATATTAGTGAATTGTTATAACGTTGGCCGCTGAATAAGCACATCCTATTGAGTCCAATAGCACCGACCCCGACGCCTAATACCTGCGGGAGAACTGGAACTACAATATTAGCCATGCTCGTCATTCCACAATTCTGCAATTGTGCCAGTTTTTAATTTTAAAAAAGCTTCATTCAATGTTCCACGAATAGTTCAAAGGGTTCAGCGCTCTCTAGTAGTTTGGCTCCTTTAGCGGCTCGTTAACTGAGGCGCCAATCGTGGAAAGAAAGGAAGTCTTGAAAGGGGACAGATGGTGACGAGATATCCTCTCTGCCCCGTTGCGCCGCGAAGATGTGCTCGGTTGGACATCGTTTCGCTCTCTAGCTAGAAAAGTTCAATCAAGAACGATTCGTATCCAGCTGCGTCCATCACTAATTTGCTTGATTCGGCTTGTTGGCTCTAGTTGGAGGCGGTCTTCAATCGATCGTATACGCATTGAATACCGCTTGAAAGGGAGAACGTTTAGGACCCTGGTCGAATCTAGGTATTTGTGTTCCGCTCTAGGAGTGCAGTCGATGCAGTGGCTTGCCAAGCTCAGCAGCGCATGCGGAGGCGCGAATAATCCCAAACACCGCCCGGAGTAGCGGTCGTTGACGCGTATGCTCCCTTCGACTGGCCGCCGCAGACTGGCTGCCGGTGCACGCTGGCATTGAAAACTAGCTCGTCCACGCCGCATTGCTCCCATCCCCCCCCCCATAGCTCTACTTGTGATCATTTTCTGCTGATGAACGAGGCCGCAATATTATTATTATTTGGCGCAATTTTAGCGCAGTCGTCCACGGACGCACGACGTCTGATTGCGCAATGGAATGGATGAACGCGACGCTGGCGTCGAACAGTTCTCCGAGCAGCTCGAACGAGCATACAGAAGTGTTGCTGAACTCGAGCTTCTACTGCGCCTGCATCATGATTGCGCTGTGCGTCGTCGGCGTGTGCGGCAATTCGCTGTCGATCTACGTATTCTCACGCAAATCCATGCGCAGCTCGATCAACGTACTTTTGTTGGGCCTGAGTATAATTGATTTTCTATTGCTCATAGCGGTACGTTAACTTCGGTAGGGCTCCACTTAACGAAAACTGGCGAACATTTCAGATCATTCCTATCTTCGCTCTGCCGGCGCTAAATATCCACAATTCGGCGTGGATCGCAGAGTTCAGCCAAGTGATGGTGGTGTATGGGTATCCGCTGAGCATGATGCTGCAGAGTGCGTCGGTGTGGTTGTTCATGCTGATCACGACGGAGCGCTACTTGGCCGTCGTCCATCCGTTGCGCGTCGGCCTGTATTGCTCGGCGAGTCGGGCGCGGTTGGCCATTGTGACCGTTGTGCTGGCGGCTGTGGCGTACAACTTTGTACGTTTCTGGGAGTACTCTTTGGAGGATAGGTGGGATGCGGTGGAGGAGCGCCGCGGTTTCGTCACATCGCGCTTGCTGCGTAAAAGCACCAATTACTGGCTGTGGTAAGGGATAGAAGCGCCTCCGTTCATCCTTTCGTGATTACTATTGCATTAGGTACGGCACCGTTCTCTACCTCCTGACGCAGTTCGTCATGCCATTTCTGCTCATAGCCATTCTCAATACCAAAATGGTCAACACCATAGTCAAAGCCAAAAAGCAGCGAGCTCTCCTCACTATGAATGAAAAATCGGAGCACAAGACTGCGCTTATGATGGCTTTGGTTGTGGTCATTTTCGTCAGTTGCTATACGCTGTCGGTATGACTGATTCATACTACCACCTTGTGACACAGCAAAATTCACCTTTGTTTCAGTTTGTGCTCAATTTTATCGAGCTAATAGATGCCAGTTTCTTCGATCGAGAAGGAACGCAGGCGCTCGCTTACTTCCTCAACGACATCAATAACACTTTGGTCACATTTAACTCGGCGTCGACTTTTGTAATCTATGTCAGCTTCAGTACGCTTCCTCCTTCTAATTTCTAATTCAATCACATGAGTGGCTTTTTCTTTTCAGGCCGACGATATCGATTTCTGGCCAAATGGCTCGTACTCTCATGGTGTCCCATAGCAATTCTGAGGTAATACATTTTTAATGCTGCTGTGCATTGCCTTAGGCTTTCGGGCAAATGACTTGTTACCTTTATGTTTTCAACTAACATACGCACTTTCGGTCAAGGGGTAGAGGGTGAAGCACGAATTTTATTTAGCCCTCACCGCTCACTACACTTACTGGGCCATCACTTCCAGCAGGAGCACAGCCATAGTCGTCGAGCGTTGATTGCTGCTGTCAGATGTCGGCATCATGCAATTGTCGAGGAGCGCGGCGGGCCGTTGGCAACGCACTCGACTAAACTCTAACGCTCTGCGTACGTCCGCACTATCCAACTTCCTATGTCATTCCCGACCTTCGCTCGACAATTGAATTGATGTGCGCACTCACCGGTTCGCTTCCCAATGCACAGCTGCATGCCGAGCACCCATCGTGACGTCGCACCATCGCAGTTCGTCGCATCAAATTACTCTCTTTCTTGTTCTAGGCACTTCATGGAACCCGAATCAATTGACGCCGTAAAGATGGCTGTCTATTTCGGCTCGCGCAACGGAAACAACACATCTTCGGTGTTTTTGATGAAGCAGTCAAGCCGCCCGTCGACAGGGTCCTGTTTACGTTCCGGTACGCCTCAAGAGATGCTGAGGGGACGAAGGGGCAGCCCGTACAGGAACGTCAGCCAAATTGATGGCATGACACCTCGTGACAATCAATTGATTATTCCTTTGAAAGAGCGCGAATTCTCCATGCATTCTGGGTGTCAAGATTCGGGAGAGACTGTGCTGCACAATTTGACTACCGAACTGGTATCGATATCTCCCATCGTTCCTCGTTCGAACAGATGACCAACAGAGATCATCTCTTTTTGTAAGTGATCGCGTCATATCCCTGTAAATACTCTCAAGTATTCACTCGTGATTCCTTCGGTCTCAGACAGAATGTGTGAACTTGAATTTAATTCTCGATTTGAACTCTGGAACAGAGCGTATAAATATGATATGAAGAAACAAAAACGCGACACATGAGCAGTGTAAATGGCGTGCGATTGGCGCGAACAATTGAGATGGCCAAGTGGCCTTGTCGGCGTCGTCTCGACGGCGATTGTGATGGCCGAGGGCGCACATCCTGCAAGTCGCCCGACCGAGCTGACCAGAAGGGGGTCGCCAGGGTGGTACCATCGGGAAGTCGTAAACCTCCAACGCTTTCGGCCAGCCGGCAGGAGATTGCGCCGCACGGACGCGGCTGGTCGTCTCGGCGGCTTTTGTGCGGCACCCGACGAGGTTCATACGCTAGAATTTGCTCCAGCGATTTGCCACGCGTTCGGTCCACTCAAACACGTAACCGGGTCACCGATGCGCTAACTCTGCCCCTGACTTTCGCCGCATCGGCAAATTTACTGGCTATTTAGCCCTTTCTGCCCCAGGATATCCATTCGGCCTGGTCCGTCAGACGGACACTTCGACGCACCTCACGCACTATGTCATGTGTGCATCCTTCGTTGTTAGCCGCAATTGCGGTAAGTTGACGAGCGATTACGGCTAGTTTTGACAAGCCTATTCAGTTGGTCGTCGCCGTGAACGGAATCGCGATCGACAACGAGATCGTTGCCCCGCCGCAGGTGGAGTGCACTCAGAATGGAATCCGCCTACGAGTTCCGACGAGAAATCCGTTCCTTGGGCGAATCTTTGTGAAGGTAGGCGGCGATTCGTTAGCGTTGAGCTAAAGTTCAGACCTGCTCGTGAAGGGAGAATCGGACACGCCTGAGTGCTCCACTGGAACAGCCGGACCGCAGAACTATCGGGATGCATCGGGCGATTCGACGTTCTCTCTGAGCTTCGACCGCTGTGGCATGTACCGCCTGCGAATGGTATTGTTTTATCGCTGTAACCGCAATCTAACTGCAGTCGTTTTCAGTTAAATCCGCGAGGAATGATGTACACCACAACCATTGTCGTCAGTTTTCATCCGATGTGAGCAGAACATTGTTAGACATATTTATATACATATTTATACAAATATCTTGTCTTGACTTGTTGCAGTGATCGACTAAATATTAATTTAATTTGCATTTGTTCTAAACGGCTATTTTTACAGCTTCATTACGAAGGTCGACCGAGCCTACAAGGTTTCATGCTTCTACGGTCGGTTTCTTTTCTTAATTGGTTACGTGCCGTTACAAATAACGGAGCAGTTGTCAAATGAATGGGTTGTCAACGATACTATTACGGGCGATCTTACTCTCTGACTTGCTATANAAAATATTAGATGAAGTCAAAAGGTAGAGAAAGCTGAGAGGGAGGAGAAGGACGTACCCGGCGAGCTGGACAAAGTTCTGCAGGGCGTCTGCTTCGTGCTGATCGCCGACGAGTCCGGCCTCCGTCGCCCGCTGCCATCTCGTCACTTTATCACCAATCGACTCCAACACCCAGCTGATAAACTCCTTGTCGTCCCTGAGCTTCTTTATGCCCTCGTGATGTCTCGGTTTTTTATCGCTGAAAGAGTTCTGTCAAAAGGAAAGGCGGCGTAAAGCAGTAGGCTAACCAGCAGAGTTTGGTCAGCATGTCGGTCAAGGTGTTGAGCAGGAGGTTGGAGGTGACGCGCGCAGTCGACAGCTTGGCGCCGGCTTTCTTCCCGTCGGCCGCTTCCTTGCGCGCCAGGTTGCTCAGAGAGACGCTCTTCTCCTTCAGAACCGCCAGCAGTTTGCTGCTGTTGGCGAACAAATTCAGCAAGAGGTCGGCGCCGCTAAAAGTGGACGGTCGTCATTCGAGTCACTTTCGATTATACACTCCCTGTCACCTCAATTCGCCACTCTTGCATATCATTTCGTCAACCTGCATCCAATTTAGTCAAATTAGCGTTCTAATTGTATGCAAGAGTGACAAAATGGAGTGCATGGGTGACGAAATGATGTGCAAGAGTGGCGAATTGTGGTGACAGTGAGTGTAAGTCACCCACTTGCTGAAAGGATTCATGAACCACCACGCGTGCTCCATCAGCGACTCGAACACGCCGAGGAACATGACGGCGAGGTGGGCGTTACGAAGGCCGATCGTGGTGCCGGCCGAGAAGTCGGTGGTCTTGTCCACCTCCAGGTCTTCCAAGGCGCAGTCGGCCATTCGTTCGGCGAGAGTTCTCAGCAGAGCGTTGACGCGCTTGACAACCGTCTGGTCGACGGCGAGCGCATTCGGCTGACTCGACAGGCCACCACCGCCTCCTCCTCCGACAATCTGCGACAGATTGACGAAGGCGGCCAACTGCGTCTGATGCAGAGCGCCGTCGTACGTCGACTCTTCGTGCTGCGTCGACGTCTTCCCCTTTTGCCGCTTGATAGACGTAACGTACATCCACACGCATCGGTGCAGCGCCCTCAGCAACTCGCCCTACAAGCAATCTTCGCCATTATTGCAGTCTCATTTTTTCCCCTTCTCTAAACTGCACTTTTAGACCTCTCAGTGCGGGGGACAACAAACAATCGCCTAAACCGCATGACTCGTTGCTCAAAGCGCACCGGCGCCAACCTCCATTAGCAGTCGATTGAAGAGTGACTGGTTGAAATTGATACAGAGTACATAAAAAAGAATTAATAGTCCTCGCGTCCCCGGCGATTGCTTTATTTGTCACCAACCGATCGCGTACAATAAGGTGGAGCAGAAATTTGTTTCCGCGACGAAATATGGCGGCTGAAGGTGGCGAGCAGCTGCGGCGAAAAGTGCTTCGCATCGGCTACGTGCGCACGACGAGTCCGTACGACCTACAGTGTACTGTGGACGCGGCGACGATCATGACGTGCGAAAAGGTCGGCGTCGTCGGCGAGATAATCAGGACGATCGCCAACGTGCTCAACTACGAGCTGCAGTTCGTACAAACCGACAACTACGGCGACCGACCGAACCCCGATGGTCAGTGGCCGGGGCTGACCGGCATGCTGATGAACGGAACTATCGACGCAACGAACGGTGTGTGGATGACGAACGAGCTGCTGCACGTCATCAAGTTCACCGTGCCCATCGCGAGCACCGACACGGGCATAGTAGCCGGTCGACTTCTCTCCGCGGACGCCGACGCGCCAATGGACTTTGTCCTCTTCAGTCCGCTCACCTACCTCATCTTTATTCCCGTCCTGCTAGCGGCTGCAGCGGTGCTGAAGGCGGCGAAGCGCGGGTCGACGATCGAATGCATCTGGCGCGCCTTCGCCATCATCATGTGGAAGCACAATGACCGCGCTCTGCATCCTCTCATGCTCATTGGTGTACTGCTATTCGTGCTCAATTACTTTGCCAATTTTCGCGGTCAACGCCTCATCTCGGCGCTGCAGACAGTCGTGCCAGCCTTCCAGATCGAGCAGGACTTGCGCAGCGGGCGTTTGCGACTGATCGCCAGACACAAAGCCATTCTTAAGCACGACATGCTTCAAGATATGTACGGCACCACCGACCCCTATTCCAAGTCGCCCTTCCCTCCGCTGATCGAGCCGTCCAACGCGCGCATCGTCCAGTTGCTCTGCGAGCGCCGCGACCTCGTCTACTATGGCGATATTCTCGCGCTGTTCAGCGGCGATCAGCCCGACAAGCGCACATGCCAACTGAGCAGGTTAGTATCGAAGTAGCCGTTCGCAAAAATTTTTCGTCTCCACCTATGTCCGTTTAGAATCGAAGTCGACTCGGCGTCCTCTCTCAGTTTCACAGCTCAATGGGGTCTGGGTATTAGGCCGAACTTCGACAACCACCGTCTCGACGACATCAATAACATCATTCAGCGAGCGTTTTCGCCGAGCATGTTGCAGAACTACTACTTCAAGCAGTACTCGTCGGCCGCGGCGACCGATCCGAACGCTGCACCGGTGCAACAGGACTTCAATCCCATCATCGGTTTGGCGCAACTGCGCTACGCTTTCTATCTCTACATCGGCGGCGTTTCTGTCGCTGTTTCGGCTGCCATCATAGAGAGACTTCTCGCACGCAAAAAACGCACCTACTTTATCAACGCGGAACAATTAATCAACAAAAGCGACAATTGGTCTCTGCGCAGCGAAACGGCTTGAAGCAGTCGTTAGCCTAGCCAACGAAAAAAGTGAACATTCTCGAAAGGCGCGTTTGTCGTGCGATAAAAAAAGAATTGATTATTCTCATTTGCCCGACTACAAACTGTCGATTATGGACAGGGAAATAAGCTGGGCCACAGGGAAAGTTGCAAATTCTTCGTTAAAAAAACGATCAAACAAGAGTAGCTGACCAATGGCTCCATGGGAATGAGACGATCTTTGAGGCTGACGACGATTTTATCAGTAATGATCGGCTTCGAGCCGGTATCCGCGATGAAGGAGCGCAAGTGCGTCAACAGCATGTCGATAGCGGGATCGAGGAGCATGTTGTTCTTGCGCACCAAATCGACCAGCCCTGTGGAATCAAAGTAAACCGTTTGCATATCGAGATGAGGACGAACCTTTGTAGAGGCCAATGCGCGTTTCGGCGGACTGATAGAAGCAGCGCTTGAGACAGCTGATGGCCTCCAGGCAGAGGGCGTCGTAGTTCTTGCCGCGGTTACTTTTGCCAGATTCGCGCGGTAGCACTGCTCGAATTTGCTGACTGACGTCATGCATCAGCTGACAACAAGCCATGATTGATCATGAACGAGGATCATCGTTAAACGCTACCTGGCTCGAGAAGGTGGGGAAAGTCTGACTGAGCTCGTCTTCGCGGGCGACCAGCGCGTTCGGCTTACTCCCGCTCGGCGTGCGGTAGTTTCGCAAGAAGATGAGAAAACCACTGACCGCCGTCTTCAGACTGTCCACGCCGCTGAAAGAGCGAATAGCTGACAATGACGTTTGATCGAAAAAAATCGAAACGGGAATGCACGCGAAGTGTTCATATACCAAAATCTCTTCTCCTTTCCCCCTGATAAATATCTTTTCCTCCCACGATACTGTTAAAGATGAGAAATATTTTTGCCATAGCAGACTGACAAAGTTCAATGCAACTGTTTTACGATTAAATGCGCAAAAAGAAGCTTCGATGAAAGAGCATAAAAAAACCCACCAGCCTAACATACCCATCTCGTAAAAGAAATAAAAAATAATAAGTAAAACCAAAAGTGCAGCACTAACTGGGAGAGCATGGCAGTTTTCAGCGTGTCGAGAAACTTGGTACGCAAGTCGGGACTCTTGAGGANAAAAAATAATAAGTAAAACCAAAAGTGCAGCACTAACTGGGAGAGCATGGCAGTTTTCAGCGTGTCGAGAAACTTGGTACGCAAGTCGGGACTCTTGACGATGACGGGCATGAGGGCCGACAGAAGAGGAATGGCGGATATGGAGTTGAAGACGGTGATGCTGCTGAGGGTATCCAGGAGGCGCTTCTTGCACGACAGCACCTGCATCGGGCACTTGCTCACAAGCATCGCCAGCAGATCTGAATATTAAAGTTACTGACGATAATCTTTCGCGTTATTCAACTGCTCACCGATCGAATACCACGCTTCGATCTTCAAGTTGCGCTTCGTGATTGAATCTATCAGTCGGTCCAATATTCCCGGGCATGCGCTTTCATCGCTCTAAAACGCAAACTCGTTTGCTAGGATTGTTAATTGTACGATTGGGTCAAGGGAGAGGGGGCAAAATTCGCGGTTTTCCCTGATCGGGGATATCGGACCTCAATCCTATGGCTAGATTCATAAAATCAAAATCGGCGCTCTGAGAGATTCTATTTCAGGGTTTTTTGAAGGTGATAAAACCCCCTGCTTTACGGGATTTAACTCGACAAACTGTACATTTAGCCTGTTGATAGAAATTAAAGCAGAACTCAAGATTACTCTCCAATACAAATGCCCTACCATGAAACACTGAAAGACGAGCCATTTGCCGAGCGCGGCGACGGCATTGCTTCCATCGGCGCTCGAATCGGAAATGCGACCGCCGACAATGCGCAACTTGTTCACGTGAGTGTCGAGCAATATGAATCCAAAGTCTATCAGGCTGTCACCCAGCGCCATCATCCAATCCATAGAGCTGAAGCGAAGCAGCGTATATCATTTTGGCCACATATACAGGAAGTATTGATCAAATAAACTTCCAGCAATTAATTAAATAATGAAAGGTAATACAAAGCGCATCCGGCAAAATCTTTACGTTATACTATCGGCAGATTGAACTCATCCGAACGGCATTGAACCATTCATTCATATAGTTCACATTAAGAAAAGAATAACAATTAATTAGAGTTAATGAGATTTACGAGAAAAATTTGGCGATAATTGTGATTAGCGTAGCGTATTTACCTGTATCGAAATTCAACCAATCCTATCAATACACTCTTGAGGTCAGGAAGTGGTTGATGGGCCAGTTGATTCTTCAGCCAATTGCAATCGTCGAGGCGCTTTTGCTCTCGGCAAAGACGAGTAGCCAGCGACTTCATCTCATGCATCGCCTTAATGAATGGAAATGGATAAATGAAAAAGCATACAATAAACTATAACATAATCGGTGCGAGAAGCTGTGTAGCACTTGATCAAACTCAGCGCTAAGTTTCATAATCGATATTATATAACTTAATATTTTTACTACAGTATTTCATAATCTTCCGATGAATTATGCAAGCATTTAATGCAATAAAGTAGGCTTGGCATTTTGCCCATAAGAGTAGTATAAATACTGCTCGCCACGATGCCGTACTTACAAGACTTCGAAAGCGCGACACTTGGGTGAGCGATAGCATCGTAGCCACGGAGAAGGAAGAAGCGAGCAAGCGCAGACCCTTTGCCTGAAAACGATTCAAATCGATCACTAATATTCGATCACTGTCAACGACGCACCTTAACGGAAGTGAACAAAGAACGGGCCATTTGTACGTCGAGTCGGATAGATTCGAGGGCGGCGAGGAGCGCGGTCGCTTCTCCCTCCATCAATTCGCGGTACTGCTTCAACATTAACCCCCGATGAGCGCCTTCCTCGCCCGGAGCGGCGCTATCCGCCACCACATCGGTGGCAGGTCGATATGCTGATTCCAATCGCAAGAAGCCGTCACACACTTTTTCTACCACTGTAGCGCATTCAGTCTGCAACAAGAAAACTTCATTCGTCTTTTTCACAAACATCGCGAATTGCAAAAGATTGGGTCAGTTTCATAAAGCGTACATTAGCTTAAGTCATGCATAAGGAATATAATTTATCATTGCATTAACTACGACTTTATCTAAAGTGTGCGATTTGAAACCGGGCCAATGCGCGTTAGGGTAAGAAGAAAGAGTGTCTGAAAGTGAGCAGATCGCGTGCCTTTGACGTGAGCGCGAGCAGTTGGAGAGTAGTGGCGACGAGTTCTTTGCTGGTGGCACTTTCACCGAGTTGCTTGAGCAACTTTTCAACGAATTCCGCGCGTGTCTCGTTGCCTGCACATCCGCAATCTCTGCAAACCCTCCCACTCTCCGCCATGAACATCTCAGCTAAGCGCCGAACAGAATTACTTGAGCACAGTGAGCGCGTGTCGAAGCGATTTGTTACATCCGCCACTTTCGGCCAGCAACTGCTTCAGAAAGCACTTCTGCGCCTCGGCTCCCGTCATCGTCGTCTGCGACTCTCCTTCCCACTGCCATTTCACTTCTTTGAAATCGCTCAGTTTTTGGACAAGCGCAGATACTACGTCCAACCACCTAAACGATAGTATGAATTTTATTTCCACTAACAATATCCGTCACGGCTCGCCTGTTGTCTTTCGATTTTCCATTTTTGAAGTCTTCGCCGTAGAATGAACAGAGTTTGATGACTGTTTGAGCGTCGAGCTGGTCTCGAATCTAAATGTATCGTAAATTTTAACGAGGAACTAACGAACTATTGCAACCGAACAGTGGGAAGGAAAACCGGTGAAAGCGGGGGTGCTTTTTCAGGTTACAAACAGTAGGGTCAACAATATAAAGAGAGAGTGGAGAAGGCATGTGATAAAGTGGAAACAGCAATTTAGGAAAGAAACGAGTGACCGTTCGGAATAATGGTGGAATTCGAATGATTGAATCATCACTCCTGATTACGGTCCAACTAATAAAATACGATCGGTTGACCTGGTGCTGAGTCGACTTGAGTACGCTGACAGAGAATTTACGCTCGAGACATTCCTCGCCGAGCAGTTCGATCAGGAACTTGAGCATGTCAACTCTATGCTCACATTCGGTCACGGAGTCCACCACGGCATAGAACCAAGCATCGGCGAACTCTTGCACAAGTTTCCCTTCGTCCGTTCCACATTGACTTTTTAGATAGTCGAACACTTTCCGCTGAAATTTCTCCTCTTTCAGTGAGCCAAACACGATATTGCTTTCATATAACAACTATGACAGCGATATAATAATTTCGCACCACCAAGGCCGCTATCCTTTAATGTTACAATTACCGACAGCGGTGATAGTTCGGACTATCAAATTCGATATCGAAATATTTAATCACAGATGACAGCCTTTCCAATATACCTCTACCAAGTATGGTATTATGTCATTTTAGCGCATGTAATAAGTACAATTAGCTTGAGAAATCTCTTTAAAATATAACATAAAAGGATATAAATGTAATGAAAATATCACTAACCAGTTTTTCACTGCCGTAAGGCAACTGCGAGAACAATGGTCTGCAAGACGGTGTTGCGGATGTCTGCGACAAGTTGGACGAGTTCAGCGACAATGGAACAGTTAATGGATTATTCGGATTAGACGAATCTGCTGCGCCGTCTTCAATCGCCTTTCGTCGCTTAGCAGCTCTTTGGATGAACTTCTCGACAAAGTCCTTTATAGGCGCCATTTAGCTGTCCTGCCACCAACGCAATCTCTATTCCGTTAGCTAGAGAATAGATTGATGAAAACACAGAAAAATAGCTAGCTTAAATCCCGGAGCACGATTTGGACAAACGATTTTACGAAAATTAAAATGACACCACGAAGAAGTTGCTTAATTATCGGACAGTCAGCTGTTTCATTTTACGTCGCGACTATTGCCGCCGAATCGTAGGACGACCAAACTGACGACCGAGAATAATCTTTTCGAGACCCAAACGTTGCCCAATAAGGTCTTGCGCGATATCACTCTCGCACAGCCAGGAACTTTAGAGCTGTATTTTCGCGCTGTCCTCATTTTAAAACGGCCTTGCGCGGGCGGCGGCGATTCATTCGCACTAGTAATTCGCATGCATAAGTAAGTAAGTAAGTAAGTAACATGCATGTTGCGAATATTACGTTTAACCTTTCAGTCTCTTTTCTCGTTTTCTTCTAATGTATCTCCCTTGATGATTCAGTCGTCATGTGTGCAAGTCAGATGACACGAATAAGGTCCCAGTTGAAATTCACTTCCTTTACGAACACAATATAGCATCCCCAGTCAGTGTCTGGTATTTTATGATTCACTTTCGATGTCACGCAGAATCACATTCTCACGGAAGTTTACTCGTACCGATACTCGTCAAAAGTATTCGTGCAACATGTTCGTGTTGAATATCACTAACGGCACGCATCAGTTTCAATCTTTCTACCAATAATTTTCCCAAAAAAACGCCCCTCAAATGATTTCTTATCCTTTTGTATTACAGATCCCATCCTCCTAATAGATCATGGGTATGAGTGGAATTGAGGCGAAGCGGAGGCCACGTTCATTTCTGCTGTCTCATTATGGCTCTCTGATGCGGGAACGCAGTACAATATGGATAATGATGTCGTCATTTGAAGGAGCGATTTTTCGGGAAAATCTGGTATCAGTGCGTGCATGGGGGCTGCAACATCCAAGGGGGCAAGAACCATTAGCAAAAAATAGCATATCGTTCACGCACAGTCGAAAAACAGATGTCAGCGTGAATCGAAGAGACATTCGCCAGCTCGATATTGATCCTGAAAAATAAGCTTAGGCTTTCTTAGGTGGACATAATAGCGCTTACATGATTTTCTGCAGTCCGAGCTAGCATCGTCCTGACAGATGGGTTTGTCACTAGGGGGCTTAGGGCGCTGCTGCTCGTCGTTATCGGTTGTGGTCAGCCAAGAGTAAGGATTTCGCGTCGCTCGCTTGCTGTTTCTCACCATCCACGAGTAGGGATTGCGCGGCGTCCTCTTCTCTTCGTTATCCATCTCCTCCACTATTTCTTCCGGAATTAACGGCATCACGTCATTGTTTTTCCAATCGGTGGTGCTCATCCAAGAGTACGAATTGCGCGGCGCTCTTTTCTCTGCGCTCATCCAGGAATATGGATTCCTCGACGCTCTCTTTTCCGCATTCATCCACGAGTATGGATTGCGTGAGGCTCTTTTCGCAGAGAGAATCCACGAGTACGGATTTCTGGGCGACCTCTTGTTCCACATATATTGCCAGGAGTAGGGATTTCTGGGAGGATAATAGTCCGCACCGAGCGCAGGCCACGAACCCGGACTGTAGGTCTTCGCTTCGACATAGCTTCTCAGCAGAAAGACGAGCGCGACGAAGAAGAACAAATGCACACACTTGCCCATGGCAGCGACGGCGCCCAACAAACGACCGGCGGCCCAGTAGCCGAAACCAACTAAGAACGGAAGTGGGATGGGGGCGGCTTCGAGCGCAGCTCCTACTTCGGTCATTGATTTTCCATGGATTAGCCGCAATAGCCGAATCGCTCACTCATCCATCGATTAACTTTTGCAACTAATAACTGCGCGTGGGGAGTAAAGATCCCAAATGACACCTTGCCAATGGTCAATATGCGTCTGTATCAATCCTCACTAGCCCCAGTTTTGATGGCCAGCCGGTAGTGGGTAAAAACTTTCCCAATTGCTCCCAAACGGGACCATTCAATCAAGATAGCGCTGCGGCCGAACGGCACGCGGAAGAATCAGCGCGGACCAATTCGTCTCAACCCTTTCACTTTAATCCAATCTTGAACGGGCCACTCAAAACTGCGCTCCACTGAGCTATGCATGACAACTGGCCCTTGAAGGGATTGAAATTACAATTATGCTAAAGGCAGCCATTCTTTTTATTGAGCATCCATATTGATCGAGCACATGAACGAAATCACGCGACTATTTAGTTATTTCAGATTGGAGGAACGCCTTGGTGGGGGGCAATAGTTGTCAGAGAACGAGGTGAGCAAGCAGATAGTGCGATCAGGAAAAGCACCTGCAGCAGAAAACTGTGTCTCTCTTCGTAAAAGTCGTGTCCGAATGGTGTCGACAAAGGCGTCTGTCAGTAGGGGATGGTTGATGATCATGAAGTGGTCGATTGTGAGGCGTCGTCGTCGATCTCCTCAAAAGTATAACAGCCCTTTCCGAAGGGAGTGTGAAAATCTATAGGAGCAATGACGTCAACCGAACTCCACTTCTTGCGGCCGAAATCGCTCGGGACAAGCGGTCGAATGGACACGTCCCTTTGCACGCGAAAGTGGCCGCAGTTGTTCACATGCTCGTTCTCGACGCGGAAAAAGTTCCATACGAAGCGGCGAAAGCACTCGAACGTCCCGCTAACGGTCAACATCAGCTGCGCATCGATCGGCGACATCGTCCACCCCATCTGGTTCAGCAGCGGCAGCAACCAGAAGAAACGCAGCATTGTATTTACAGTCATGGCGAAGTAGTACAATGAAGGCCTTCTGCAAGTAGCTATTATTCAATGTCCTTGGTAAGCGCAATGCATACACTATACCTATAGAGCAACTTTTCTCGCAACAGAGCATTGCTTTCTTGCCAGTTCCTGTCCAACAAACCCCAATCCATGAAAATGTCCCATGCGAGACGATATGCGGTTGCGATAAAAAGTGCCGCCAGATGTACTGCGTGATAGATGGCGCTCGGGTTTCTATTTGCGACAACCGCCGTTCCGACGACTGCGAAGGCTGTGGCATACTTGCCGGCATTGGCCAGATGCGGAGTCACTTTCTTCGTATCAAAGCATCTTCGAATACATTGCACAAATCGTATCCAGAAAGGCAGCAATATAATCAGGTATTCAATGCCGTAGGGATTTCGATGACAAACGGCCCGTTCAAAGAAATCTGTTTACAAAATGCACTATATGTAATGGAAGAGGATGTGAAAACATTTCAGTCAGCATACCGTTGCCAGCGGTCCAATTCAACCGTTCGCCGTGACGAAGATCGATCATAGGCCAGTGCTTTGCGTCGAGTGTGAAGAAGCAGACGAAGTAGGAGAAGTCGAGCCAAACAACGGCCAAACTGGTCATTTGATCGGCGAACCAGAAGTCGGCGAAGCGAACGCGATGATGAAA
>NIUQ01000289.1:26431-57140 GCA_002796945.1 Plectus sambesii
GCGAACTGTAAACAGCAGTTCGGCGTTGTTGTCGTACCATTCGAATGGGTGAGAGTTCTTGAATAACTGAAGAGGGTTGCGCTCGGGTAGACGCAATCCCGGCGAGTAGAAGGAGATCATCGTTCCGCCGACCATCAGCCCGGTCAACCCCACCAACCACACGTACTTTCCCTTGTTGACGACGAACGGCAGCGCGTCCTCCATGCAATAGCGCACCCAGGAGCCGATTGTTCTATTCACCTTACCGTTCGCCTTCGCCAGCGGCTCGACCACCAATCGGATTCCAGGCAAATGCGCAATACGAACGCAGGCAGGATTGATATAACGATGTAAGACAATAAGTGCGGCTGGCAGCCACGTGACTACCAATATATAGTTGAGCATCATCGTCGTGCCAGCATATATGCCGAAACAACTGAAAACGACAGTCGTTGCAAACATTTCTCTAAAAACAACGCCGCACAAACCGTATAACAATAACGTCGGAAATAACGTTGGCATAGAAGGCCACCGCCGTAGTGGCCGAAGTGACGAACATGGACAGAGCGGAGTGAGAGAGAGCCGAATAGACGGTGTCGCGATTAATCATTCCGTCCGTCTCTCGGATAGAACGCGCGAAGATGAAGCTGAGCACGAAGGTGTCATCGGAGCCAATACCCACGAGCAGCACGCCGACCAGGAAGTTCATGAACGGAAAGAACTTGATCCCAAATACTGTAGTATACATGAAGAACGCTGTGCCGCATGAGAACGCCATCGACACCACAATCATCAGCGTGTAAAAGATGCTGCCGCAGTACCCGTAAATGATTGCCACCACCAAAATAATAGCCAGAATGCCCCAGCGCGTATCCAGGCCCATCCGATGACCGAACTGCACCATTTTCAAGTCCATATACACGCCTAAGATACAATTTTATGTATGCATGAGCGAAATGGCGCGCATTTACCTTTGAGTGCTATATGTGTGCAGTTGTCGGCGTAGTCCATAATTGCTCTATTCATACTTTGAAATTTATCTACGGTGGCTTCTCGATAGCCAGCAGTGCGATAGCCCTCATAAGAGTATATGGGCAGGAAGACGTTGACAAAGACGGGAGAGACGGAAGGATCCATAATATTTTCAGGTAGTATTCTAAAGAATAGGTCGTGGACCAATTTGGAGGAGCAATTGGAAGGCAGTTGATCACAGGGGCCCTCCGCTGTGGTGCAGGCAATAATTTGCCGCCGGAACTGGCCGCAAAATAGCACAGTGCGGCGCAAGTGTTCGATATCTTCGCGCGTCACAAAAGAGCAATTTAGGTGAAGAAGAGGGGATAAGCAGGTCGCGTAATTGGGAAGCGTCCAGGTATTTCGAAAGGGTGTCAGGAAAGCGAAGTGCTCCATTGGCCGCTGAATCGCTCCATGCAGAGCGCACAGCTCGCCCATCACGTCCATGCTGAATAGCGCATCGAAGGTGGGCACTTGAAATACAACCTGCGACAAGTACTCCACTGCAAGCGAGAATTGATTGCGCCCAAGAACTGAAAACTATGCAGAAATGACTGACTTTGTGGGACATTAACTTCGTAGGAGCTGCAAGGTGTCGAAGCGACAGCGTTGAGGAACTGTAGCGCCCACTGAGGGGTGGCTGACGGCGCTTTTTCCGCATCGCGCTCTACGCGCTGCTTGTACTTAACTTCCTGCGTTTTTCCATTCACCGCAAAAAGTTCGTTTAGCAGCGCTTCCCACGCCAGTCGACGACCCGCGTACTCAGTGCCGCGAGTCTCGAATCCCTGGTTACGTACACAATCGGTGTCGGTTACGCCAAGGCCAACCGGAAATCGCTTACTATTTCGGGATTCCAACTGAACGCGCCGTAATTGGCCCAGCCCGCAAAGGCCGACGCAACGGTGCAAAGTAGGCCAGTGAAGATGAGAACCAAAAATGGGTGGCGATTCAGCAGCGACGCGTACCTGCATAAGGATAGAAAGCGGATGAAAACATAGCGCGAGCAATTCGAAGCAGCAAGCGATTACCATGAAAAGCAGCGTTCGAACATGGCACAACGCCGACGGCTTGACGGCTAACCGCGGCGGTGTGAGGTAAAGGCCGATGACTGGAGGCCAAATCGGCGTCCGACCAACCACCCGTTACGATGCGTACAGAGGGGGATGGCGGACGGCGGGCAAGGAAGGAGATGACGGCGTTTACGAAAAATCGAGGCCGACAAAACGCGACATGGTCGCCACAGGCGACTGCGCGTCGGCGGCGTAGGCCGCACTGACCGGTCCGATTCGGCGCGCGCAGATCGTTCGTGAATCCTTTGTCGCGCGCTAATCTCCATTTCAAGCGAAGTCAATCACGCGAATCGCTAAGCACTCTTTACTAGACGACAGACATGGTTGCGTTCAGTCGACGGTACTCGACCGACACCAACTTTCAGCACCGCTCAGCATATACAATACTAGAAAGCGAATGACTAATGCAGTTTACTACGAGCTAATCGTACTCCGACGAGAAAGCATTTTGAAAGTCCATTCCTGCTGGAAGCGACGCCATTTCACTGTCGACTTCGGACGCCCGATCGACCTTAAATGGAAAGTTGGTCACAAAAGACAGGTAAATAGGTTAACAAACCCTTGTAATAGTGATCAATCCTGTATGCACCGCGAACAGAACCGTCAACGTAACGGCCGCCACTCCGAATAAAATTGTGTCTCGAAGGTGAAATTCACCACTGAAACAATTACACAATTAAAATATGCGCAAATACAGGATGTTCAGTAGTTAAGAAACATTCACTTTTTCATTGGCAAGAACGCAAGCAGAGTTAGTGCCATTTTTATCACTCTAAGAAAGTCGCTTTGCATATTGTTTTTTTCCTAAGTTCTGTGCAACTATCGGATTCACGGTCGTAATCCAACATTTGTGTAAGCTACTAGTTATTCTGCCTGAAAACGAGGATAAACGCGTGGTTTTCGGGTTTCAAGTTTGCCTTTATCAAAGCAGTTACACATTTATAATGCCGTTTTTTACCGGACAGAACGAGATTAATCAAACACATATATCACTGCCAAAGCATGTTTTTGAACGCGACCGCATTTAGGCATACTTGAAACCAGACAACACGCGTACGCCCTCGTTTTCAGACAAAAAGTAATATCCTGTTAAACTGCAGTTGAATTACGACCGTTCGTCCGACTACTGCATAATATTGCAAAAACTAAGTGCAAAGTGAGTCGCTTTAACTGCTATAAATCGCACCAACTTTGCTTGCGTTCGAGCCAAGATACAAGCAAATTATATTATGTATTGTAGTGGAGTGTATAATATCAAAACAGCTTCATTGGAGCTGGCTTGAAAGAGACAACCGCAAAACATTCAGAATAAATAGGATTTAAGGAGCATTCTTCGGTGACACATGGGGATAAAAGACTGATTAGAGTTAACGTGAAGTTAGTGATGAGCGCGTCAGTTTGTGCACTCCTAAATATTGTTCGAGCATAAAGCGACTTTATCACATTTCACATGATTCTATTACCAAAATTTCCCGATCAGTAACGGAAACTTTGAGATTAAATAAGACAGACTGCTTCGAAAGTCGATAGCGCTTCTTTCTATCAATTCATGCATGTACAAACTACGAAACGACTCTCATTCTTGGTGAAAAACTGTGTTCAAGCACCAAAAAGCCAGCTCATCTTTACCAACTACGGTGCCTGACGAGATTTCTTGTCACTGATTAAAAATTTTAAACCATAATCAGCCTTTAACAGCGGGATAGAGATAATGAGTCCGCGCAGTTCCAACGACATACCTCTCTTTGGCGGCGTTTGCTTCCTGAGTCTTCAATTCTTGGTCGCGAATGCGTTTGCGCTTCATCGCTTCCTGCGCCTTCAGCCGCCGCAAGTCCCAACGGTCGCGTGCGCGTCGCTGCTTGCTCAATTCTGAAGCACCATTTCGTTTTATGGAATTAGGAAGAGTCTCCAACCAGTGCTTTAATACTTTGCAGAACACATTATAGGGTACTGCATTTTAATTTGTACGAAGATTTCGCAAATTCGTTCAAGGTTTTCACAAATGCGTCCAATGATTTCGCAAGTATGCGCGTTGTGCGAAACGAACGAATTTTCGAAATCATTAGACAAAATGATGAAATAGTATGACGAATTTATGAAATCGTTGGATGAATTTGTGTAGTCATTGGACTAATTAATGCAATATCCTGTTAGAAAGTACTGGTTCAAACTGACCATCGTCGGTCAACGGCAAGTAGATACTGATGATCGACTCGACGAAACGGACAAGATTCGGACAGCTCTTCAGATGCTGCTGAAGACGATCGCTTGGCAAAGGAAGTTTCAACAGCGGCGCCAAGTAGCCAAACACGAGCGCGTCCAGGGAGGAAGGCCTGATAAAAGAAGTACTATCACAGCGTAACATACCGCTTTGAAAGCTGTCACATACTTGTCGCCATAAAAATACTTCTTGTCTCCTAATTTCGTGGCTAGCATGTTGATACAAAAGAGGGCTTGTCGGGTTACGGCGAATTCAATTTCCGCGTCCGTCGTCAGCTTGCCGGGGTGCATGTTGCGCAAGTACGCGATCGCGGCCTTGCGCCGGCGTTGCACGTAGTACATATTGTACGGGAACGTCAAGCTGCAAGCACATCGCGATCTTAATATCACCCAATCTCCCGCCCTTTTTCTCTTACTTGGATGCAAACCAGTGGTTTGAGACGGTGTTGAAGTTATTATCGTCCATCCACAATGCGAATAGCTAAACATAACACGTCTCAGCCGAATATAAACATTTTTAAAGCTTACCTGAGCGGGATAGAGACGATTCTTGAGCATACAGGAAAACGCGTACAGTTCGTTCTTTTCAGATGTTGTCAAGTCGCCGTCAAGCACGACATCCTGAAAATTACCTCAGTTTCTCAATTATATGCAAGCCTTAGGGCAGCTTTCATCTCGCGTATATAAGTTAGTCGTACTTAATGGGAAACTGCGATCGCCTCTAGCCCCGCGGAATATACCATTAAATTCTATTTAGTTGCATCTAGCAAGCTGGCTGCGATTCATATATTTATTTATTTAGTGATTAATTCATCGTAAAGCAGCCTTGTCAAGCGTAGCTAATTAAAATCTCAGGTACATTTTCATTGGCAAGAGATCCCTTAAAATGACATGCTTCAACACTGCGTTAAACATGACTTTTCCTTGTGCACGCAATATAAAACCAGTCGAATAATACGTACCTGCGCATTATGTCTGAGATAATCGGTGAACTTTTCAAAGTCGGTGATAACTGCTCCTTCTCCATCGCGAAATACGGGATATTCACCTGAAAACAGACAATGCAAATAATTAAAGTTGTTTTCTTGCGAAACGCACCGGTAGGAGACTGCCATGGGGATAGCTTGCTAACGACACGGACGGGAGCAGCGCAGAACTTCGTACAAGCCTGCAAAAAAACCCGTTCGACACTTTCAGAACATTCGCAAAAACAGAAAATATCGAATTTGTCCCTCAATATGACAGATAAGAATGCTTAATAGTACCTACCAGAAACTGAAGCGAATCGCATTCCAAGGCAGGAAGACCAAAGTCCGAGGGAAACACTTCGAGCTCCATTATCGAGGTTCGCATTCGCAGATTGGATCCTCAAACAGCCTTGCAACGAATTCGATTCTTCTGCAGAATGACGTCACTTACAGAAAAAGAAAATATATATTCTTGTCAGTAGATACGGTAGCAAGGTCCAGCTACATTGCCGAATCAGCTGTTTCACAATTCTATGTATGGCTATTTTAAAGCCCACGTGCTCGTGCCCTCATGCGATGAAAATCGCTGGTGTTCTCATGAAATTGTGCAACATGAATCGTTGACATCAGTCGTTGGTAGACGACGAATGCTGCAGGGAACTTTCTAGCGTGTTGAAGTAGTGTGGGGAGAACAAATCGATCAATTTCGGGGCTCTTACCGGCACCCGACGATGAATCACAATCGCGTCGGCGCTGCGAGTTGTTCGCGCAACTATTGGCAACGGGTAGTCGCATGCAATATAGACGTCGTGAGAGATGGTGAGTGTGCGACGACTGCTCCAGTGTGACGATGATTTTCGATGCTGATGTACCCATGGGCAACGCTCACGGTCATCATGAAGAAAAGCCGGCCACTGCGGCCGAGCTGGCGACCGCTCTCGCTTCGGTCAAGTTAAAGAAATCGCGCAGCTATTATGGCGTCAATGCCGACGACTACAACGAGGTATACCCTGGCATATGGATCAGCAGTCAGTGAGTACTTCTCTCTCACACTTCCTAATAACTCATTCCGCATTATATCTCAATTATAACAGATATTTCGCCAAGTCAATTCCCATGCTTACCAAAACCGGCATCACGCATGTGCTAAACTGCGCCGAAGGGTCGCACTTTATGTGCGTCAACACGAACGCCACCTACTACGATAAGTCTGGCATTACGTACAAAGGGATCGCTGCGGCCGATGCACCCGGCTACAACCTGAGTCAACATTTCCAAGAATGCATAGAGTTTATGGCGGACGCGCGAAAGCGCAACGGTAGGTCACCACCTATTGCGACGACTTATCATCGATAAGCGAACAACGTATGATTAACGACAAAGTCTGCAGGGAAGATTCTCGTTCACTGCTTGCAAGGCTGGAGCCGGTCGCCGACCATTGTCGCCGCGTATTTGATGCAATGTGAAGGTGAGCGATCGAGCGACGCTGCTCAGTAATAATTTCGGTGGCAATTTTAGGACTTTCTGCCAGACAAGCGCTGGTGCGAATTCGAACAATGCGAGAAATCCATCCTAACCAGGGATTTCTGGAGTTGCTCACTGTATATGAAGCGCAATTGCGCGCTGCTCTTCAGAGCAAAGGCGAAGAAAAGCGAGCCAGCAATGCGAGCAGTTGATATTTATGCTTGCTGTTAACGCGCACTAAAGGTTTAAATAAGAAAACGGTTTCCGCTATCGCTTTGGTCACTTTAGAGCTTATCTGTTTCTTTCCCGTAGTCCGGTAGCAGATTTCATGAAAGATAGGTTTACTGCATATGCAAATGCATATCATTAAGGCGTTGCATATATTTTACAAAATTGTGAGATTTCTGACGAAAAAGCCAGGACATATCCTAAATCCAAATATAGTTCGGGTTGGAAATCAAAATCCGCAAGTTTTATCCTACCTCCTACGATTGAAATATAAATTTTGGCTTCCCTTCATCCTTGTAAAATATTCTAAATTGCGGACAAATCAGGGGAATTTGTACGGTGGATTGCACATCATGCAATCTAACCATAGCAAATTTGTCTTCCACGATCGACCTGTTTGTACGCAGTTTAGTTAAAGTAACGTAAATCAATTACTTCCTGACTTTTCCAAATCATTGTGAAAATATTTACATTAGATTGTGCGCCGGGATGGTCGAATCCTGAGATCCGTATTTTGGATTTGTCTGGGATTTCGCGCAATGCAGAATACGCGCCGCGCCATTCATCGTTTTTAATCGGAATGGTTTTACTTGAAATTTGAAATGATTTTGCGAAAGACGTACAACGAAAATCTGCATCAAGCGATAAAATAAAATAGGGCGGACAGAAAATGTCGCTTGCAGGCGAGCTTTAGTCGGTGAATGGTGTGACGCAGAAGGACTATACATACATTTTCCGTCACATCGTATCACATGAACATGCTGTCATGCAGCTCTTGAATGTTCTCTTCGCGGCGATCTCTGCGCTTCTGAATATAGATTGCAGTGCTTATAAAGATAATGTGAGAGCTTGTTGTATAAAACCTTTTGCTGTCGATAAGATTCGTAACTGGCGTCATCTGTTTCGAGCTCATAGCGGCATACTGGACAGGAGTTGGTCTTGGAAAGCCATGGCAAAATACAGGACGCATGAAATTGATGCTTGCACGGCATTTTCACGCAGTCGCTCGTCGACTCGAACACCGCGATGCATACGGGACACTGCTGCTCTGAAACGACGCTCGGTTGATTTTCGGCAGCGCCTGCATTTGAGCAGTTCAACACTAGCTTACGGTGTCCCATCGGCGAGCGCATGTCCACCGCCGTATTCCGCCAGCCCATTCCCCGGCGTAGGACAGTTGTTACCTGGAGCAGTCGGTCCTTTGCCGCATCAACATTTTACTACCAATGATCGAATTTTAAGCAGTGTGCCGGTCTATGCAGACGGCGCGTCAGCCACTATAAGCGGCAACTGTCCTAATTGTGAGGTAAGTAAGCGGTCGAACCGTACGACACCCGATACTCCACACTTGTCGGATTGCGTTATAACACGCCACGCGCGCCTGCATTGATCCTTTACAGTATGCTGTGCATGCGCGTACAGCGTGTTATAACGCAATCGGGAAACGTGAGGCGTAGCGTCCTCGTACGGGCGGTCGAACACCACCGACTTGGGCATCTGATCATATTTGACTGGCTACCATTTCAGTATGGTCGTCTAGTCGGGACAGTGGATGTGACACTCATCATTTGCCTGGTAGTCATGGCATTCCTATTGACGCCTTTCACTCTCTGCTGCATCCCATGCGCTTTTCGTCAAGAATGTCCTCGTTGCGGCTATCGAACAGGATGATCGCCCCCGCAACCCGCTCAATCCTACGAGTTGTACACAGTGTGCACTGCATCTATATCAAGCCGCTTCAAAATTCTATATCAGCTTCTATAGTTTATTCGATGCTGGTTCATTCCCACGTTACACGCATAAGTGCCGGCACGACTGCATATTGATCGCATTTTGTAATTTTTGACGCTTCAGAGTTCAAAAATCTGTATATATGCTATTCAGTGTGAAAGGTTGTGATATTGGCACAATGTAACAGCAAGTGGTAAGCACTATAGAGTAAATAAAAATACAACCTGAAGTCACTCTGACTGCACACATGTGCTTTGTTTTTTCTCTATTCTCAGCTTAGCGCAACTAGTAGAGAGAGTATGGCATAGGCAAGTTATTATGACGAGGATGAATGAGAGTAACCAAGATGAGGCAAAGGGATCGCAAGGCGGGAGGCGCATTGCAAAAGGATGGTTAAGACCTAATTCAAGTGGACAATGGGATTGAAAAATTAGGATTGGACAATGAGACCGAATAACACGTGACACATCCCATTGTAGACGCTGCTGGCGCGCTCGTTGCGGATGTCGACCTTGCCAAGCGCCTTGCCATTCAATTCAGTTTGATTTGAAGCGGAATTTATTTTAAGTGCGACGCTCTTTTATTTGCGCAAGAGAGCCTTATTACATCAACTAATGACTCCGACGTTGCTAAATTTCTTGATTGAACTCGTGACGAAAATTATAATGACAATGTTGAAAATTTATAGTTCAATGACATTATCTTCACGATTACTACTGTAAAATAATGCGGACGTTCGATCGAATGCGACAGGTGTATATGATGTTCGATCGCGACATCAAAGATAAGTGTATACTCATTCTCAGTCGTTCATTGACAGTAGTCCAATATAGACGAATTGGGAACACACACACCACTCAAGGAGTCGCGTAGTGGCACGTGAGATTCTTTCAACTGAAATTCAGTAAAATTATGTGCGGCATTACAGTAAAGAGAGCTGCAAAGAGTGAAGCAAAAAACCATCTTATCATAATCAGATCAGTTCTCAATTCTCAGATCAATCCGACTACCCGAACACAACTTACCATAGTGTCGTTCGAAAGCGCCGCATACCGTATCCACTTCTGAGCGTGGGCGCCAGTCCCGCGCTGCGAGAGCCGGCCTGACTACGTCGGAAGCTCTGGAATGATTACGAATGAATTCTGTGCCAACGTCGTGTGCATTTGTCTCTTTTGTCCAGTGGCTAGGAGTTAGTGCAGCGAGCTAGCGGATGGCTATTAGTGGACGGCGGCGTTCGTTGCTCGGATAAGCGTGTCACCGGGCACGAATGACACAACATCTATTTAACCTCGGGGCGTCGGGTTCATCTGTGTAATCAGCGTGGATGGCGGCAAGTTCAATGGCACCTGAAGGGGCGTCTGGTCGGTTATACCGACGACGTGGAACCAAGTCGTCGACGGGCTCCGATCCGGAGAACATCAGTCTGACGAGCAGCTACGATGATAAGGCTGTGCTGACGAGCGCGAGCAGCGGCGACGCGTCAAGCTCGGCCAGCCAAGGTGGCTCAGTTGAAGCGCTTCCGTCCGACGACCATCGCCCCGACTCTTCGCTTTCCTCTGGTGCTGGACGATTCGTCCAGTCCCCCAAGAGTCCTTCGCACAGCGCCTCGGCCGTCAATTCTCCGTCGTCAGCTATGCGTGCGCTAAACACTCTGCTTCGCTCGCCGCTGAGAACACCTCAGCGCCGAAATAAGAAGGGCGCCATGCCACCTCCGTTGTCACTGGACGTTATGTCGATTAGCAATGGGCGCACCACTCCTCCCGATCAGAACGACGGACAGACGGACACGTTGGTCAAGGAGGAACGACGCTTCAAACTAAAATTCCGCTTGCCGCCCGTTATTCGCAAGAAACGCAGCTGTCCGTCGCTCTATCACTACAATAACACTCAGAGCTGTACCGTCGGCAACAACAACAATAACAACAACATTGGCGACGAGCCGGCCAGTCCAAAGACACCGATGCTGTCGGGCGACACGGTCGAGTGGATTCGCAATCCCTTGAGCGGCGTTCAGGCTCCAGCGAGCGCAAATTTAGGTAGGTACACGATTAAATGCTTCTCCGGTCATGACGGCACCTCGATGCAGCTGACTATGACTGCGGACCGGTATTCCGCTTCGACTTCGAGAGCACGGATCTGGAGACGGCGACGGGTGGCGCGTCTCGAAGTCGCAGTTTCCCGACCTTTGTGGCAGCGAATGCCGGCGTGCCTGCGGGCGCTCGTTATATGCTCGTGAAAGATTCGCCGCCAGTACAAATCTGTCGTTTGGTGCATCCGCGAACTGTTGTCGGCAAACTTAGCAGTTCTAAATTATTGCGCCGATGGGAGACGCACTGTCTCGTCCTCAACTCCGAAACTTTGGCATCCACCACGGTACATTTTTTTGCATTTGTCGCTCATTCGGTGAGATGGTCGCTCATTCGGTGGGATTAGAGATGATCGATTTTTGACGATTAGAATACGGCTTAAGTGCGAGGGAGGCGGACGAGGTTGGGGAGTGGGACAGTGATTAGCAGTGGTTGGTCTGTTGATCAATGCGGAAGCTGCGGCGATCGATTGACGGCAAATCCTCAGCGGACGTTGTTTTGGCGGTGGCGGCGGCGCGTTGACAAACGTAGGTAGCGGCGCCCGAGCCGCCCATCGATTTTCTCGCACCGCACTCATTCCGTCGCTGCGCGGCCGTTCGTTGACTGATGATACGGACGGGGCCGAGCCGCCATCCTCTCCCGACCCGTTCATCCCTTTCAAACAGGCTTCATGCATCACTCGCATCGGCTTCCACACCCGCTTTCTCTCCTCGACCCGCTGCGCTTGTCACCGTATCAACTGTATGCGCTTTCTAGTCAAAGGCATTTTCTGATCTCTCCACCGACTGATTGAGTTAATATGCATTTGACCGCAGAAAAAGACACAATTTGACCCCCCACGCAGACGGTCGCATTAACGCACATTACTAAATGTCAAATGGAGCAGTATGTTTTAGACGAACCAACTTTACGCGAGAAACCAGTGGTTGTATTCGCTGCAGTGGCGGGTAAGTGATCGCCGAGCGATCGACCAACAATTAGTATGACTCTCGTTTTCAGCGATACATGCTGCGCTACCGTCGTCTACTGCGCAACTGCTCGCGACCAGAAGTGCTTCTCAAAGAGATCATGGTGAGACTGATTCCGGGCTGTCGAACGGGAAAGGCGGTGCCTCTTGAGCTCACTAAGGACAAACACGTCGTCACGGCTGCGTTGACGTCACGACGACCTCCGCGGGGCGCGTGTGTAGGCTGTAATCCGTCGTCATCTCCTTGCTCTGCGCTGCATCTCATTGAGACTACTTTTTCCTATCAAAAGCACGGCTCATTTTACATTAGAATTCGACGTGGGCGAGAGCTAATAACGGGAGTTTCCTTTGAGCATGCCCCATTGCCTACAGTAATTACAATTATCTAGGCCGTCGCCATAGTTAGTCTGATTGCAGGTATAACTGAGTGAAATCGTATTGAGCGTGTAATTTGGGTGCTAATTTAGTCGATGGTTGAAATGGCGCAGGGCAGTCCTCTACAAGACGACTCTATCTTTCTGGAGCCAGTTCGTCTCGTCTGTCGTGTTTTGCAGCAGGTGAGTAAAAATATATTGCGTTTCCATTTTCGATGTCATTTCGATCCGCATGCATCCGGTTCGCTAGGAAGCGCCTCTGGTCGTGTTTATATTTCCGAAATAGCGCCCACGTGTTATTCGCCACGCAAGGCCGCTTACCGCCTCCTTATACCATATAATAGCTTTATTTATATGACGGTCAGTCCCTTGTGAACTTATGCGCTTCGTTTGTTCCAATAGAATAGAACTAAGAAACCAATAACATGCTTAGCATTTGGAACAATACGCGCTATTTTGAAACACAGCCGTTGCATACCTAATACCGCATATCATTGTCCTCGTCTAAATGTGATCCAAGGGTTTGTACCTGAAGCTCTGTTGCATGCAACAAAATGCAGCAAAATGTTTTGCTGCATGGACAAAACATTCGGCGACTGACTCATTGTGTATTTCCTATGTACTAGAAAATTAGCAATGAAACCTAAGTGAGCTGTATTTGCAGATCTTCGAGGGGACTCTGCCGCATACTCTTTTGGATCCTGTGATTACTTGCATTGCTCCTCTGCTTGAGACCGTCTCTGCCGTTGCAGAAATATGCCCATGGTTTAATCGGGTATGACACGAATTGCGCATTTCCACCTTGACAATAATTTCTATTCCAGTATTGTCGTGATAGCCCGCGATCTCGCCTTGTCGACGATATTTTCTCAAATGTCGCCCATCACACGCTCAAGCGGAACATGGTTTGTAATTTCAACCCCCGCTTACAATAGCGCAATGATGGATTTGTTTAGGATTTTGGCAAGTTTCCAAGTGCCCGAACATTTGTGCAGAACTTTTTGGTCGCTCTGATGGCTCAGAACGACGGACTGGCGCGTGTCAGAATGTTCATCGATCGGTAATACGCGCGTATACAATGGAGCTCAAATGTGACGACGCGGCGTTTAGGGTACACGGACCGACCAGCCAGTGTCCACACCCGCGCGTGCTGCCCAATCTGATCAGCGCAGCCCTGGCGGCCATCCAGTCTGTTTTCGACCCAGCTTTGGCGCGCAGTCGCGGCGACGACTCCACTCTGCCATCATATGTCGACTACTTGAGCTCGGCCGATTTGTCGCTCATTGGCGACGCGGACGACAGCCCTTGCGACTCTCCCGCTCGCCGCGTCGACCGAAAACGTCTCGAGTGCTACTGCGTCGTGCTCGATGCCATGTATGCGACTGTGTATTCTTGCTTCTTTCCCCCACCTAATGCAACACCATGCCAATATTTAGAAGCGAGTTCGATGATTGGCGGGCGACGGTCGCGTCGATGATTCAGCCCCTGCCGTTTCCCGAGTCGGCACTGAGCGACGAGACATTTGCCGAGTACATGAGCCACGTAGTGCGCCGAATCGGTGGAGACGCTCGCTGCGAGGTGCATCGAACGGTGTTGGGCGTGCGCGAGGGCAAGGAGGGCTGGTTCCACATTTACTGTCCCGGCGGACTCACGTGTGTCGACGATGGTCAGCTGTACGCGCATATGGTAAGGCAAGGAGATGTCGGTTTTTCTTGACATACTCGTCGTTGCAGCTGAGGACTCTTTTGTCGTGTTGTTGCAAGCGGAAGCACTTTCTTCAAGGTCTCACCGCCATGCTCGGGCCATTACAACTGTTGGCGCTCCGAGAGAATGATGCCGCGATGCAGGTATGGCCTTTTCTTTTTTCATTAAAAGTTATTTCATATCTCTTTGCATATGTTGTTTGAAGGCGTTGTGCTTTATGCTCGAGCTGGAGGTGGTCGAAGGCGAAGACCTAAAGATGCAGATGATCACCTCGTTGCAGTCCACGTCGCCCGGTCGGCGATACTACGCCGGCCTCTGTGATCGACAAATTGCTCTCCGCGAACTTGTTCGTTTTGTGTTCTTTGCTCTCTTCCATTATCACCCACTACAACTTTGCAGCAACAAAAGGGTGGACCGCGTAAATTGACGTTGCCTTCGAAGTCGACGGACGGTGATCTGGCAGTTTTGTTGAGCAGCGGGTCTTTCGGAAATTTGGAATGGCTGTCGCTTGCCTTTACGAACGTCACCTCCGGTATGGCGCTGTTGCTTTCAAAAGTGTGGAAGAGATAATGGGCGATTTCAGCTTGCGCGGAACTGCTAATCAAGTTGCCTTCACTGCGCTACTTAAACTTGTGGTCGACCCAGTTTGGCGACGCTGGCGTTCAGCTCATATCCGAACATCTCACCAAACTTCAGGTGCTCAATCTGTGCGAGACCCGTGTCACCGACAGAGGACTCGAGTCCTTGGCCGGTCAGTTCTTGCGATTGCCCCTGCATTGAATTGTGTTCCTATGCATCTGTTTAGGCCTGAAAAACTTGCGAAAGTTGAATCTGAATTCAACTCGGCTCTCGGCAACCACATTTCAACAAATCAAAGTAGGCGTGCGTTGGTGGTGATGTGGGCATTGCACTGACGGTGTGTTTTTAGGCCAAATTGCCGGCGTTACAAGAAGTTGACGTGCGCTACACGGAGGCATGGTGCGCCGAAGACTATACGGCGCCTCCGAGGCCGGCGCCGCCGAGCAATAGCGAGCAGTAGCCCATCAACTCATGACTCGCTGTTCGCCGTGCGCATTGCTCAAGCAGTCAAGTTTTGGCCTGTCGTCGGCAGAGAGTATCAAGCAGATCACGTTCGCCCTGCAGTTGCTGGTCAATCGTTGGGGGCGTATAATAACGTCGGGCGCGAGCTTTGAGTTGCCGCGAGGCGCGTGGCCCCCGCTCTATCCGCGCGATATATTCGATGTCTGACTGTATTTGTCCGCGCCGACCCGATCCCCATAAACGGAATTTATGTACGATATTTGACTCTTTTTGAAGTCCGTGTTTGTGCCCACTATTGTATAAACAAATGCTACAGATGTGGTTATTAGATGGTATTTTTTGTGTACATGTCTATTCTGGTCAAACAGATCGCCCATCAAAATTGTACATTCTCAGTTTTATGGTCGTAGTCAATTGTCTGTGAGAAGCGAATAGCTTTATTCTGTGCCGTCATCTCGCCGTTCTTTTCCTACCGACTTGCTGCTTTATTTTCTGACGTCCGATTTTCACTTCTCGGTCCTCTGATTGCTATCCGACCTCCTCCTTTGTTGTACTCCTACGTCACCGCCCTAGAGACGACTCGAATGAGTTATTGTCGACGATATTAATTTGTCGTGTCGACGCCCTCCTAGGGCTAGTCCACTGTTCGGCTCTATCTCGAATAAAGCTTTCTCGCAGTTTCGTTCGGCATTTGTGCGTCGGCGCCATCAGCACCGTTTCAGTCGGCATTAGCTGTCAGCATTGTTACTTTTGCGTTACCAAAGCGACTACAATCGCCGAATATCAATCAATCTACGATTAGGATGGAAATTCATCCGACTGAAGATGAAATGGAGGCGCAGATAAGAGCGAATGCTATTCGTCCCGTGCTGCTCAACTTGTACGACATAGAAGAAGGCTTCTCGCTAACAATTCCGGGAAAGAACTGCAAGGATTCGACGACGGAAACATTTCCCTACGAAGAACGAGAACTACTCGACTGTCTCGAAAACGGCGAACTGCCCTGGTTTCTTGCCGATATTCTTGAACATTGTCCTGCCGCCGTCTATCATGAGGTGCTTGTCTTTGTGGTCAGCTCAGAGAGCTCATTCATTAATTTAGGGCTGCGTCGCCGTTCGAATATGCGACCATCGGAGCTCGTCGGACACTTCATCTAATGGCCGTCTGATCGTCTTGCGACCGACATTCGTGTCGCTAGCTGCGGATCTCAACGCACTCCTCGCTACTTGTTCACACCTGTCTGCGGCGCAGCAGCAAGAACTCGAAAGCAAGTTTTGGAATATGGTCATACCATCATCAACGCTGTCGGCTGAAAGAAAGAGGAAAAGCCAATGGGTGCCTGACCACGAATTCTTCAGGTTTTTAAATGACTAACTTGCGATAACAGATGAGAATTTCCTGTTTTCTAGGAGGAAGTCGCGTAACTGCCAGCCATACCGCATAATGCGTCGCAAGCGTGAAAATGATCTGGCGCTGGAACGAATCGCCACTCTGCTGCAGCTCAGGCTGGCCATGCGCGAGTCGGTCGGCCAAGCGGAAGATGAGGCGGTCGAGGCGGATTTGGTTGCTCAAATGCGTCAGACGGCCGAAGCTCTCAAGACCTCGCCCGTTTGCGCCACCTCGGGCGGTCAGTGGCGACCGATGCTATCAACAACCAAGACTCCGCTCGATCTCGGTTAGCTGCTATTTTCGACGTAAAGTGATTCGACTTGAGCACGATTTAACGTTTTCAGCCGAACGAAAGGCGGCTGTTGAAGACCGCAAACGACGGGAAAGATACCCCGAAGAAGCGGAAGGACGCGAAAGTAGCGAAATGCTGCAATTGATTGAGGAGATCATTGTGGAAATGCCGACAAATGCATCGGGCAAATCGGGTCCAGTGCACACGACGCGCATGCTGATCAGCAAGCATCGCCAGACTGCCGCTTACTGGGGTCAACTGCATCTCGAAGGCCACCCGCCCGTCCAGAACGGCCCCTTTCTCCTCGGCGTCGAATGGGACGCCAAGATGTACGTGCTGCAGTACTTGGAGATGATCACCGAAGGCGGACGACGCCAACCAATCTCCGTTGTGCGCAACGCGCCCGGCAAACCGCCATACGTCATGTCTCCCAAAGTCGGCGGTCGGAGTGCAGTTCAACAACTCACTCCGTCGCTGAACAGTTCCAGCGCCGCTGCCACTCCCAATGACATTACTGCGACCAACATTAACATATCAGAAATGAACACAATGTACATGCATCCGCAATGATTGCTGAAAAGACGACATCTCTCTATGTTTTAGGTCAGTTGATTGACCCATTTTGTGTCATGCAATTTGTTTTACAAACAACTGTGTACTGAATGATGTAAATTGTACATATGTGAACTGAAAATAAAATCAGTTTTGAACAATTTTCTGTTCGAAAACTGCAATCAGCCACTCACTTTCCTGTCAAGCATATCCTGTAATCTTTCGTTTCTCGCTCGCTTAGCTTCGGTCGCTTCTTCACATACCAGTTGTCCTCAGAATAGCAATCAGTTAATTCTTCGACGACAGAATGCACGGCGCAGTAGACCACGATCGTGGTTGCGTCGCATTGAATGCCATTCGTGAATGGCTTATTGAGTTGTCTCTTACTTTTTTTTCCAATATCATTTGCGGCTGTGTTGTAAAGATCATGGCTTTATCAATTCTAGAGCCGTTCTGCTAGCCCAGACTCCATTTCGTAATCGGCTTTGATGATGTATTCAGTATTTTGAGCGAAAAGATCGAAACACCGTTGAGAACGACTGACAGTACAAGAAGCTGCGTCATCTTCAGCGGTTTCAAGCTCACCTGAGGCTTAGACGCGCTGCAGCTGATTCGCGATTCTTGACTTGACATATTGCTTGTAGTTGCGATCGGCGTCACTATCCTCATTCTTATCCCCTCCATCATTTACCTCACATGGAATATATCACTCTTTAGCCAGGACTTGGGATCTTTCATTAAGTTACTTGTCTTCATTTTCGTATACGTCGCTGTATTCCTTTTACCTTGTCTTCCGTTTATTTAGATGAGCAACGAATATCCTCGCTACAGTGGCTGAGATAACTTGATGCATCTTGTTTTCCGCTCGTCGTTTATACGGCAAGTGACGTGTATTTGCATCACACAGTTATTGGGTAAAATAAGCTCGACGCGCATAGCGTAACTAATACCTTCAGAGCACAACACACTTCAGCACAGATTGTGTTACCTTACCGGAAGAATTTAATTTCAAAACAACAAGGTTGTGGAGCGTTTTTTGAACAAAGATCACCGATTTCCGATGCAAATGTTTAAGTACACCCTAGACATTCCCTGCACGAAAATTCATCGTATTATCATTGATCATCTTGAAATGGTGGAGGTTCAAACAAGGTGGGTCTCAAAACTATTGTTAGCCGACCAAAAGTAACAGCGTGTCAAAATATTTCGCAATCTGCTTCACGACTATCAGAACGAGGAGGACTGCTTTTCGCGCACAGTGATGAACCATGGAACCTGAATATGCTATGCGCAGTTTGAAACCGAAAATGCGTCATGAATATACGCCTGTCTAGCTTAAGCTTGCGCAATTGCCGCCGAAGAAAATGATGACATTTTCCTGAGACCGTCAAGAGCTTTTGCTGATTGAGCGGCTCCCAGAAAACGCGACGATCAACTCCCACTGCACTATCAGAGTTTTGGAAAATAAGAATTTTATCCACTCTACGTGCAGTATTACATTGTAGGTACTTAATAGCAACAGAGATTGTGGGCCGGTTTCACATCGCGTACTTTAGCTAAAGTCGTACTTAAGGTCTATCCTTCATCATTGCGTTAAGTACGACTTTAACTAAAGTACGCGATGTGAAACCCGCCCAGTGGGTTAATAGTAATATTTGAATTTTCTAATGTCGATCTGTAGCGCCGTGCCTGTTTCCGTTAAAACTCAAGCAGATACGAACATAACCATCACTCGCTCTACAAGAAATCATCGTACAGCGTTTGAAACAGAAATGAGACAGAAAATCCTAAAAAAATAACGCTCAGCAGCGATCCGGAGATCGGAGGAGCTTTAGAGGGAATATTAACGGCTGGTGCCTTTGTCGTCGTTGTAGTCGTACTCGCGGTCGTAGTCGTACTCGCGGTCGTAGTCGTACTCGCGGTCGTAGTCGTCATAGTCCTGTTCACTTTTATTGTCGCTGTTGTGGTTTCCATATCTTTAATATGTTATATTACGAAACAATGTTTGTGTTCAATCAAAAAAAAACAAGTACTATGTTAATTGCTTTACCTGAACGTTTTATCTTCAAGCATTGTTCACTAGCTATAAATACTTAATACTAATAAAACGAAAAAGTAGCTATTCTTAGGATTTGAACAAAACAAGGCTGATATTCGTGCACTTGAACTAAACCCCTATAAGTGCCCAAAATTTTCTTGCTAGATTGTTGTACACATAAACGGTTTCCACTCTATCTCTCAGTAACCTCGTCAACTGAGACATCCTTACACATTGTAAGCCAAAAAAATTCAATTTATGCATAAAAATCTCAGATAAATGAAGGATTAAACCGTGAATTGGATTATAAAAGCGACAATAATGCATGCAAGAACGCTTACCGGATTTTCTCGAAATTACGCCCCCCCAAAATTACGCCCCGGGGGGCGTAAATTTGAAAGTCTTCTCGATATTTAGCCCCGGGGCGTAATTTCGGAGTTAAAAAGTGTTCGTTCGACCTCAAAAAATTGTACTGTTTGAGCTATCTTTTCTTGAAATTTTGCCTTGGTATATTAATAGATATACGTGTAAAATTGCATTTAATTGCAATTTCACCTGAATATGGCCGACTTTCACTGTTTAATGTGGCTTTGCTTTGGTAAAACAGTATCTGGTGGTAGTAATACAACAATATTACGTATCAGTACGTTTCTAAGCATTTCGCGAAATTAAGCCCCGGGGCGTAATTTTGAATTTCACGTGACCACCAAAAAGCACGTTTTTTTCGTCAGCGCCCCGGGGCGTAATTTCGAGAAAACCCGGTAAGTTTACTTTCAATAAAAGGAGAGTTTTAAGAAGGTAGGCTTGCGGTCTGTCTCTGTTGGTGGACATTTGCTCTACACCTACTGCATCTACCAAAAGTGCCAACTATTGCTATTTAGTTAACGTCAATGTCACATATTTTGACTCACAGCGTTTACTCGTACCTGTATCATCTTCTGATCCTGTAGAATATCCACCAGTTCCAAAATATTTGTAAGTTGTGTCAGATACTGAAAAACTCTGAATTCTTAAAGGATGCTGATTGGAATAAATAAAGCGCAATCCTATCTTTAAACCAATGTGTTAAATGTACCTGGTTCCGTTGTTTTAGGGAACGGTTCGCCTTCTGTTGAACACGGTGCTCCCATATTCGAATCGACCGCTCGTCGTTTTCGCTTGCCAAGTCCTGTCGGCTTTTTCGTCGCAGTTCCTTTTAAGGCACTGCTGTCCCTGGCGGAACTGCTAGTGGAACCATGACTTCCACATCCTCCAGCTGTTAACTATGGTTTTGCTCATCCGATTAGGCAATGTCACTATCTTTTCCTACATCTATTCCTTACGTTAAAGACAACCTGTTACACGAATAGTTATGCTTAACAGAAAAACGATTGAATTTCCATAAGCGTCACCTTATTTAAATATTTTTAGCGTTGCATGTAAACGAAACAGAAAATATCGAGTTTCAGGGGGATAGTTGCGAATATAAAAGTAGACAAAACATATCAAACTTAATTGAATTTTGCGACTTTCTTTGGCCACCGTAACATTCTTGGAATAACTCGACATCATAGTGACATCATGGCATATTGACAAAAACTAGAGTGTAACTAGGGTTTCTGAAGACAAAAAATTTCGAGAACGCTATAGGAGATTCACTGTCTCTGCGTCATTTTTACGATTAAGTATCCACTCACCGTTTGAATCGACTGGCGAAGTCGGTGGTTCTGTAGTTGTTGTTGGCTTCGCTGCGGCTGCGACTGCAAACAGAGGCAGGAACAAAATGAAAGAGAGAAGCGCAGGCGCGCCGCAGCCGTGCATTTTAAGCAAATGATCTGTACTGCTCGAGTCAGAGCAGTATGTCAGCTCGAGAACTTCAATTATCGATGGTTAAGTTCTTCGGTGCTAAGCAACTCCTTTCATATACGCAACTGACTTCTAACATGTGTGTGCTTCACTGAGAATTGCATGTATCTGTTGTTAATGTCGATGACTGTTAGTTAATAGGTAGAAAAATTTCACATTGAAATGATGAACCATTACATTCTTCATCGGCCAAGCGCACTATGCCCACAACGAAATGTGATGGCGCTCATTACGCTTACCCTCCCAATTCATATCTGACGCATGAGCCAAGCATCTGTATCACCCTAAGGGTGCTTGCTTGCCGACATCAAATGCGGAACGGAGCATAAAGTTCTAAAAATGGGAGACTTGGTCATGAGCAGCGACGCTTTCTTTGCCGAGATATGGTGTCGTCTTTTTTCATTTTTTTGCTAACATGGAATGCATGCTCTAATCTTATAGCCTTTTATTCCTGTGCACGTCCGTTCGTATAAAAACGAGCATGCCCGCTATCTTTCGAAGAAGCGCTCACATTACGCATGCATGTTACGGTGTGGAAATGTATTGCATCGTTATTGTATCTTCTGATTTATCTGTTTTTCTCACCCGATTATCATGGTTGCACGCTCTTTCCTCCACCGTTTAATTTTCTGCTCGACGTATGGCACGTTCTCTTAATTCAATTGGACCATCCACAATCTGTCAAAATAATGAAGCTAAATTTAATTTACTCGTTGCATAGAGCGCTCTTCAAGGAAGCATTACAATTTATAGGAAATAAAGTTGTTTCCTAGCGTTTGTCTCGCTTTTTGCTGGTGAGTATAAGCCCCGTCATGTGAGTGCGATAATGGTGTAATCCGGTCGACCGTCGCATGTCTGATACCAGATTATGAAGTATAACAAATAAGGTTCTGAAATTTCGGTTCCTCACTGATTTTCTTTCTTAAAAAATAGGAAAAACTTTGCTTGATGATTAAAAGAGTCGTACAGTTCATGATACGATTAAATTTTGCTGAAAATCTCTTTTGCGCCTTATAATTGAGTACCGTTGCCCACAGCAACGTTTTTAACAACAGGTGTACCATTCCAAGCTTTCGGCAGCATACTGTCTCCAGCTCAAGTATTATCAACAAACTCAGTGACTGGCTATTTTTCAATTCAGTTATTTATTTCATAATTTAATTACTTATTTATTGAGTAGCTTAAAGAAAATTATATTTCCTCTTACTGTTTAAATCAGTGGATTTTTTCGTATTATGTTCAGTATCACTTGATCAGACGTAAGTAACAACGTAGATATTGGGTTAATAGCGAAATTTGAATTTCCTAATATTGATTTGTAGTACCGTGCCTATTTTCCGTTAAAAGTCAAGCAGCCACGAACATAATTATCACTCGCTCTACAAGAAGTCGTCTTACAGAGTTTGAAAGAGAACTAAGACAGAGAATCCTAAAAGTATAACGCTCAGCAGTGGTCCTGTGATCGGAGGAGCTTTCGAAGGAGCCTTTCTTGTCGTTGTAGTTGTGCTTGCTTTTGTTGTCGCTTTCGTGGTCTTAAATACTGGGGTTGTCGGATTGGTTAATTCTGAACCAATAGATCCGGACGCGGGACTTCCCGAATCAGTTGGCTTTGAACCGTGACTTCCAGAATCAGTTGGCTCTGAACCGTGACTTCCAGAATCGGTTGGCTCTGAACCGTGACTTCCCGAGCCAGTTGTTTTCGAACCGTGATTTCCAGAATCAGTTGGCTCTGAACCGTGACTTCCAGAATCAGTAGATTTCGAACCATGATTTCCAGAGCTAGTTGGTTTTGAACCGTCATTTCCCAAACTACTTCCACTACCTGAAAGTGTTACTGTTAGTAGTAGTTATAGTGCAAATGAACCCCATAACATAGAAAATTAGTTGATGTTTTGAGTTTCCTTTATAATTTTCTATATTTATCAATCTCTAAAAAATGCTTTAATTACAATTTTAAAGTTTGGCGGTGCTCGCACTGTTAATGATATTTTTTTAGTGAAAATACCTGCAACATTAAGCTATCCTAACGCACAATCTGTTGAACTGAATACTCAAAAAACAAAATGAGGAAATCAAGCGTCATAAGAGAAACAGGGTTTTGAGTAATTAGTTTGATTCAAGTCAAAGCTCTTCAATACATCTGCTAACCAACACTGACTTATAGTACCTCTCCAACAACGACATCGCTACTCAGTGTCAGTTAAATAAATTCAATGTATGCATAAAAATCTCAAAGAAATTACGCTATTAGCCGTGAACTGAATTGTAAAAGCAACGAAAATGCACGCGAGAACGCTGAAGTTTACTTTTTTGATTATCTCAACCGCGATCACATCTTAAACGTGCTCCTGATGTTCCCGGTCATCGTCTCATGTTGACGAGACCGCCATCTTCGCTTACTCTTCGCTCCATTACCCATAATGCTAATAATTACTCTCTAAATCGAGTTCATTGTTTTCACACCAAAAGAATAATTCATTGTTTTAATGAAGTAGTTTATTGAAAAAACAATGAATAGATTCATTGAAAAATCAGTAACGTACGTTGAAGTGCAAAACATTGGAATGATTATTACAATGAACTACTTCATTAAAACAATGAATTATTCTTTTGGTGTGAAAACAATGAACTCGATTTAGAGAGTACATTAGTTCATATTGCAAAATATTAAATGATTATTCCTTGATACGTCCGAATGCAAAAGATGTTCTCTACAAATCAACCCTTACTATGACAGTTCAGTCTAAAACCTATGGTCACGATTATGATGCTGAACTTTATCGGTGTGAAAGTAAGTTTGAGGCTTGTTTAAGTTGGTGGACATTTCCTCTGCACCCACTGCATCTATATAAAAGGTCAACTATTGCTTACTAGATAACGCTAATGGCACATATATTTTGAAACACAGTGTTCACTCGTACCTGTAACAACTGCTGTTTCTGTAGGAAGTATAGTAACTATGTAACTAGTGGCAAAAGAGGAATATAAATAATCTGTTTGAGATCCCGAAAGTCCTGAAGATTCTGAAGATTCTGAAGGTGAAGTTGTAACGGCCGGTGCCTTTGTTGTCATTGTAATCGTATTCGCTCTTTTAGTTGTTGCAATCGCTCCCGCTTTTGTTGTTGCTTTCGTGGTCTCCGGTTGCGTGGCTTCTGAATCAGCAGATTCCGAACTGCCAGATTCTGAATACATTCACTGGCTGTTAGTTTTAATGTTATTATGAATGGTGACAATACAAGTAAACTTCCTTTGATTGTGATTAAAAAATTGCCTGGTGAGAATAAAACAATGTTGCTTATGAAAATTATCTCTCAATTACGATGCTTTGACAATTTAATTAAGAATGACCATTCGGAACAGCGCCCGAATGTAAAAGACATTCTCTCCAAAGCAATCCTTAATATCACAGTTCAATAAGAAAACAATGGTCATTACTATGTCGCAGAAGTTTATCTGTGTGATAGGAGATTCTAGTCCCGTTTAAGTTGTTGAACATTTCCTCTGCACTCACTGCATCTATCCAAAGTACCAACTATTGCTTATTAGTTAAAGCTAATCTCACATATTTTTTGACACATACGCAGCATTTACTTGTACCTGTAGAACCTTGTGCACATTCTATAAATTCCGGTGGGCTTGTTTCCGTATCTGGATCGGCCGCTCGTCGTCTTCGCTTGCCATGTTTTTTGGGCTTTTCCTTCGTTCCTTCCGTTGAAGGGCTGTCAGTGGTGCTAACGCCAGCACTTGTGCATCCTCCAGCTAATAATTGAGGTCATATTTACTCTTACGTTAAAGATAATTCTTTACTTGAATAATTATGGCTATTAAATAGCGTTTGAGTATCCATGTAAGTCATATTATCTTTATCTCTGTGCAGCTGGGCGCAAACGAAATGGAAAATGTAAAATTATGGAATGATGATCGCGAATACAACAGGAAGACCAAGCATATCAGACTTGACATAATTCTGAGACATTCTTCGACCACCATAGCATGCTTGGGATAGATCGACATCGTAGCATGTTTGGTTACAACTGGAAACCTATTTATACCACAGAGAATAACTAGGATGTTCGAAGATGGAGAATTTTGAGGGCACTAAGGGAGATTTATTGTCTCTGCTTCATTTTTACGATAAAGTGTATACTCACCGCTTGAGCCGACTGGCGAAGTCGGTGGTTCGGTAGTCGTTGTTGGCTTCGCTGCGGCTGAGACTGCAAACAGAGACACGAACAAAATGAAAGAGAGAAGCAAAGGCGTGCCACAGCTGTGCATTTTAAGCAAATGATCAGTACTATTTGAGATTTGCCTATCAGCTTGTGAACTTCAATTATCAATGGTTAAGTTCTTCAGTGCTAAGCAACTTTTCGCATCTTAGCAACTGATTTCTAACATATGTGTGCTCCACTGAAAATTGCATTTATCTGTTGTGAATGTCGCTGACCGTTAATAAATAGGCGTAACGATTTCACATCGGAATGATGAGCAATTGCATTCTTCATGGGTGTAGAGCATTGTGCCGACCAGAAAACATGGAGACGAAGACTACACGGTGCAGTTTACACTCACTGCTAAAGCTGGATGACGGAGCCGACGATCCTGTGGTCTTAACTGCAGGAACGATTGCAAACAGAGACAGGAACAAAATGTAAGAGAGGGGCTTATGCTTGTCGCAGCCATGCATTTTAAGCAAATGATCCGTACTGTATGAGACAAAGCCCGTCAGCTCGAAATTTTCAATTATCGATGGACATGTTCATCATTGCTAAGCAACTCCTTCATCTAAGCAATTGACTACTAATCTGTGTGTGCTCCACTGAGAATTGCGTTTATATGTTGTCAAAGTATGAGCAAATGCATTCTTTACCAACGAAACACTCTATGCCGACCAGAAAACATTGAGACGAAGTAAATACTTAATAGCTATTGAGATATTGAGTTAATAGCGATATTTGAAGTTCCTAATATCGATTTGTAGGGCCGTACCTGTTTTCCGTTAAAACTCAAGCAGATACGAACATAACCATCACTCGCTCTACAAGAAATCATCGTACAGCGTTTGAAACAGAACTAAGACAGAGAATCCTAAAACTGTAACGCTCAGCAGCGGTCCTGTGGTCGAAGGAGCTTTCGAATGAGTAACAGCCGGTGCCTTTATTGTCGTTGTAGTCGTGCTCGCTTTTTTCGTCGTCGTAGTTGTGCTTGCTGTTGTAGTCTGTGAGTCTGCTGCCTTTTTTGTTGTTGCTTTCGTGGTCTTCGATTCTACGGTTGCTGGATCATCAGATGCCGAACCATCAGATTCTGAATTTCACTCACTGACTGTGAGTTTCAATATTGGTAATGATGATAAGACAAGTTAACTGCCACAGATTATGCTTGAAAATTTTCAGGTGAGAATAAAACAATGTTGCATATGAGAAGTATCTCTCAATTACGATGCTTTGATAATTTAAATAGGAATAACCGCTCAGTACTGCGCCCGAATGCAAAAGGCATTCTCTTCAAAGCAATCCTTAATATCACAGCCCAGTCAGATAACTTGTGGTCATTATTGTGTCGCAGTTTTGACGGAAGATTTGATTTGCATGAAGTACGTTTGAGGTCTGTCTCTGTTGGTGGGAATTTGCTCTTCGCCACCTGCATCTATCCAAAGTGCCAACTATTGCTTATTAGTTAAATTAAATGTCACATATTTTTGATTCACATCGTTTACTCGTACCTGTAGAATCTTGTGGGCATGCTGTAGATATTTGAACAGGGGAATCATCTGAAGATTCCGATATAGCTGCATCCTTATTCATATCGATCGCTCGTCGTCTTCGCTTGCCAACCACAATCATCGACGTAGTTTCTATTGCGAAACTGGTGAAAGTGGTGTCACCGCCAGAAGTGCCTTCACTTGTGCATCCTCCAGCTAATAATTGAGGTCATATTTACCCTTACGTTAAAGATAATTCTTTACTTGGATAGTTATGGTATATATCAAGCATTTGAATATCCATGTAAGTCATATTATCTATATATCTAAACACTTGTGTGTAAATGAAACGGAAAATATTAAATTATGGAATGAAGGTTGCGAATACAGCAGGAAGATAAAATATATCGGACCAAATTGAATTTTGAGTCTTTCTTCAGCCACCACAACATTCTTGAACTGATTCGACATCATAACATGTCTGGTTAAGATTCGAAATTTATTTATAACACTGAGAATAACTAGGGTGTTTACAGATGGAGAATGTCGATGACGCTAAGGGAGATTCACTGTCTCTGCTTCATTTTTACGATAAAGTGTACACTCACTGACTGAATCGCCTGTCGAAGTCGGTGGTTCTGTAGTCGTTGACTTCGCTGCGGCTGCGACTGCAAACAGAGACAGGAACAAAATGAAAGAGAGAAGCGCAGGCGCGCCGCAGCCGTGCATTTTAAGCAAATGATCAGTACTGTTTAAGAAAGAGCCAGTCAGCTCAAGACTTTCAATTATCGATGGTTCAGTTCTTCAGTGCTAAGCAACTAACTTCTCATATATGTGTGCTTCACTGAAAATTGCATTTATCTTTGGTTACCTTTGATGACCTTCAATAACTTGATAAAACAATTTCACATCTGAAAGATGAGTGATTGCCTTTTTCATTGGCAAGAGCATTATGCAAACGAGTATAAATGCAGACGCTTGCCACTACATTTTATATTGGAAAGGCGAGCCACTCATCTACATCAACCTCAGCGTTTCTGCTTACCTGCATGAAAATATGCCGTGCTGAGCAAAAAATGTTATCATATGCCAACTCATGAGAACAATATAGAAATATAACGCTTGTACTCTTGCTGCATGATTTCTTCGCTTAGCACCAACGCTAGTCCCATTTTTAACCTTCTACCATTGTTAGACGAAAGTTTTATCTCCTCATAAATGACGACGAAACGTTGATGGTAAACATTGGGCCGATTGCATATTGCGTACTCTAGCTGAAGTTGTACTTAAAGCAACAATAAATTATAGCTCTTAATTTCGGCTTTAGCTAAAGTACGCGATATGAAATCGACCTATTATCTTACTGTCATGAGCAAGGAGAGACGCGCAAGCGAGTTGGCAGTCGGATTCGGTCATGAAGTTGTTTTCGTTGCCCCCGCAGCCGCTGTACTCAAATAGGGTACAACTCTTGGATACAGAATCGAAGTAATATTTCCACTCCAGCCCTCGGCAGCTCCCCTTTGCGAGTGGCTCCAAGCATATTGCTAAAACAAATAACTTTGACGCAGTAGGACACAGTTTTCACACTAGTCAAAAGTTACCGATCAGTAACAAGAAAACTCAGGTTGAGAACGGCAAATTATCACATTATCTAAATGTCTATAGAGCTTGGTGTAAACGAAACGGAAAATTATCGAACTTCCGAGTGTAACCAGTGAAGCCAGTAGCAGACGAAATGTGTCAAATTTTTACTGCATTTTGAGACTTTCTTTGGCCACCATAGCACTTATGAAATGATTCAACATAGTACATTGGGTTAGAATTCAAAACCTATTTATAGCTGAGAGAATAACTAGTGTCTGAAGACGGAAATTTCGAGAGCGTTAAAGGAGATTCGCTGTCTCTGCTTCATTTTTACGATAATGTATACACTCACCGCTTGAATCAGCTGCCGTAGTCGGTGGTTCTGTAGTCGTTGGCTTCGCTGCGGCTGAGACTGCAAACAGTGACAGGAACAAAATGAAAGAGAGGAGCCTATGCGTGCCGCAGCCGTGCATTTTAAGCAAGTGATCAGTACTATTTGAGACATGCCTATCAGCTCGTAAACTTCAATTATCGATGGTTTAATTGTTCAGTGCTAAGCAAATAACTTCTCATACATGTGTGCTTCACTGAAAATTGCATTTATCGCTGGTTATCTTTGATGGCCTTCAGTAATAAGATAAAACAATTTCACATCGGAAAGATGAGTGATTGCCTTTTTCATCGGCAAGAGCATTATGCAAACGAGGATAAATGTAGACGCTCGCCACCGCAGTTTATATTGGAAATGCGAGCCATGCATCTACGTCAACCTCAGCGTTTCTGCTTACCTGCATGAAAATAAGCCGTACTGAGCATAAAATGTTATTATATGCCAACTCATGAGAACAATATAGAAAAGTAACGCTTGTACTCTGTATTCTTGCTGCAGGACTTTTGGCTTAGCACCAACGCTAGTCCCATTTTGAACCTTCTACCATTGTTAGACGAAAGCTTTATTTCCTCATAAATGACGACGAAACGTTGATGGTAAACATTATCTTACCGTCGTTAGGAGCAAGAAGAGGTGCACAAGCGAGTTGGCAATCGGATTCGGTATCGAAGTTGTTATTGTTGCCCATGCAACCGCCGTAGACAAATGGGCTACAACTCTTGGATGCGGAATCGAAGTAGTATTTCGGCCACTTCTCTTTGCAGAACCCAATTGTGAGAGGCTCCAAGCATATTACTAAAACAAATAACTTTGACGCAGTAGGACACAGCTTTCACACTAGTCAAAATTTACCGATCAGTAATAATAAATCTTAGGTCGAGAACGGCAAATTATCACATTATCTATATAGTTGGGCATAACTCAAACAGAAACATTTAGAATTCCCGATTGTAAGCTGCAAAGACAACAGCAGACGAGATATATCAAGCTCTTACTGGATTTTGAGACTTGATCAACCGTTACATTCTTGGAATAACTCTACATCATAGCATGTTGGATAAGAAATTTAAATCTATTTCCATCACAGTAAACAACCAGGATTTTAGAAGAGGAAGAATCTCGAGGACGCTGCGGGGAATTTATCGCCTCTGTTTCGTTTATCGATAATGTATACACTCACCGCTTGAATCAGCTGCCGTAGTCGGTGGTTCTGTAGTCGTTGGCTTCGCTGCGGCTGCAACTGCGAACAGAGACAGGAAGAAAATGAAAGAGAGAAGCGCAGGCGTGCCGCAGCCGTGCATTTCAAGTAAATGATCAGTACTGCTTGAGACAGAGCGCGTCAGCTCGTAAACTTCAACTATCGATGGTTTAAGTGTTCAGTGCTAAGCAACTCCTTTCATTTAAGAAATTGACTTCCCGTATATGTGTGCTTCACCGAAGATTTCATTTATCGCTGGTTAACGTCGATGACCTTCAGTAACAAGATAAAACTATTTCACATCGGAAAGATGAATGATTGCCTTTTCATTGGCAAGAGCATTATGCAAATGACGATAAATGTAAACGCTTGTCACCGCAGATTATATTGGAAATGCGAGTCACGCATCTACATCAGCCTCAGCATTTCTGTCTACCTGCATGTAAGTAAGCCGTACCGAGCATAAGATGCTAAAATTGGGATTTATTGTCATGCGCAGCGACCACTTCTTTGCTCTGATATTGGATTGGGAGACTTCAGAAGACCATTCGCTCAGTGACCGACCTGCTACCGAACCGACGCCTCAAAACTTCACGGCCTTCGTGCGTTCTTTAAACGAAGATCGCCCAGTTCTCGATGTGAATGTTAGGAGACACTCATGACATGCTTTGTACAGCAATTTATGGCATTACCATCGATCATCTCGAAATGGTGGAGGTTCATGCAAGGTTGGTCTCAAAACTTTTTCAGCCGACCAAAAGACATCATGTTAAAATTTGTCGCGTCTGCTTGTATCTATAAAATCTCTTGGTTTTATCTACAAGTTATATCTCTTCGATTTGCCTCCGCATTGATTTATAAAAAACCTAAGGAGCTGA
>NIUQ01000290.1:0-56928 GCA_002796945.1 Plectus sambesii
CACACAAAATTCTTATGAATCGATCGAGTTTTAAATGTGTATGCTCCAAATTAGGACGCTTCTACGATATCCACTGGCGATCAACTGCTTTCCATAGCAATTAAAGACCCGTGGGTCAGTTCTTAAGCGAGTGACAAAAACATCAGTCATTTGCATGGTTCTCAGAGATTACCGTTTGTACTTTTACGTGCACACCGTGCAAGTATTTTTGCGCCACTCGCTTCAATACTGGCGCGCAAAGTATCCATATGTTGTTTAGATGACTGCGTATTTGCTACTGAGGCGATATGTGAGAAGTCGAATTAAGGCATAAAGAGACTGCCGTAGGATGACGTAATGTGATAAGTGTTACGATAATTGCAGGTGATTCTACAAGCATCCTCCAGAGACCACGGAAGAATCGATGCGCAGATGTTATCTCTTGGAAAAGACCGCTTCTGTTTAGAGCTGCGCAAGCCGTGTGTCAAGCTAGACAAGCGCAAACGCCACAGTTCGCTAACCGGAATACAAACTCAATACATGACCGAATCGCCAGAAAAGACGGCCGCTCAGCCATTTTTTTATAAAGATAACGCCATTTTCCTCGACAAGGCCAATCCAAAGCATGCCATTTTGCTGCAAACAGTGCAAGAAGCGAAGTATGGTCTGCGGGCCGCAATCGCGGCGAAATTCAATATTGGTGGAAAAGATGAAGCTGACTTTGCTCCTGAACGTCCGCCCTTGAAAGGAGATAGTACGTTTGCCTACCCGCCAAACGGAACGTCGACGTGGTCGAACGCTTGCTTGGTTAACGATACTGCTTATTTCTATATTCAAGATAACGAAGGTACTGCGGGAAGTTTATGGTCGTTAAATTTGACACAATATGAATGGAAGAAGGTCAGCCTAAAAAAAGAGCCTGAGCACCCGTTACGGTCGAATTTAATTTTGAGAATAGACCCTGCGACAAAGTCGCTATGTATACGTGGAAATTGCGAAAGGGACAGCAGTGAATGCAGTCATCGATATCACATTCTCTTAATAGAGGATCTCGATGTATTGTGAATAAGCTTGCTCGATGCCAATTGGAGGCATTCACTGAACAGCGTGTCAAAACAACACAATTCTCTAATATACAGGCTTGGATGAGGGATATGATTATCCCTTATTTGATTACCAAATATGATAAAGCGGCTCTGAGCAGAGGTGGACGTCATGTTGCAAGTTTGCTCAAAGGATAAATTATTCAATTAATAATTTGCATTTCTGGTTGCTGCCGTCCGGCAAGAGGAAAGGTTTCTATACAGGGGATAGCAATATAAAGATTCTTGGAGGGGGGTTTCGGAACCCCAACCGCCCAATTAAATTGGGCAACGTGCAATATTCCGCTGAGCTGTTTTCAATTTTTCTGCATCGGTACTTTGCTGGCCAGATGAAGAAGGTGGTTCTGTGCCCATTCGCTTCGTCTGTCGTTGACTCAAAGAATGCTGTGCAGCACAGTATCTGTTGAGATTGTTGATAGTGTTCGGCTATGTGTATTTATTATTACGCAAGGTTTTCGTGTTGCGGCTAAATAAAAGTTTTATTCTTATCTTATCAGACTCATTAAGGCAACGTACCATTACAATAATCAATTCATGAGGTCATATTTGCCTTCAACTCCTTCAATGACAACATGCACCTAATCGCCAAGCGAATATCCTCATGACGATAAGCATAAAGAAAAACTACCAAGAGAGCGTTGATGCATGTAAAGGGCCATAGAAAAGTATTCAGGAAGCCAGCGCAAGCAAAATACGACTTAAAAACCATTGCAAGGCTGTTTGGAGTGACGTAAAATATAAATGTGAATATACTTCCTATTCCAATAGTTAATGTTAGCTTCTTTTGTAAAATCTCTTGCTGCTCACTAATTACAGTAAGCGTTTTAGGACGCACTTGTGACACTTTTCTCTTAAAAATGGCCAGCGCAAGAATGTACAATAAAACTCCACCAATACTTGCGCCTAACCGTATGCCGTAAAATACACTAAAATACTCCACGTGGAGGACATCGGAAAAAAAGCAGGCCGCCGATATGCTCGGTTCTGTATCATCCAAAAGCGAAAATAGAATAAAGCCATAAATTGTGACAGAAACAAAGCAGGTGAAGAGAATGAAAAGAATACTATATAATCGAGTGAACGTTGAGTACTTTTGAGGAAAAATAACGCATATGAGTCTATCGGTGCTCATAGTTAAAAACATTAACGCTTGCGCAATGGTCGTCATTAGCAAGATATTGAAAGGGATGTTGTGGGCGCATTCAGACATTGATACGATTTTCTGAAGTTGACCGTCGTGTAGTTTATAGATACGGGCTGCTCCAACGCTAAGATTGCCAACACCAACCAGTAAGTCGACAAACGCACGACCTAAACGTGCACATAAAATCAATTTTAATTCGAAAAATAGTTGCACTTCAGTCATTAAAGAGTCACAGCGAAGGATTTATTGCAAAGGATACCCGTTCATCCCTTAGATTAGGGAAATGTACTGTATAATAGTTTGCCAAATGGCTGCATGTCGGGGCAATTTTATTATAGTTAACTCACCGCTAAGAGGCTTTTCGCACTTAGTCAAGAACTTTGTAAAGTACATTTCTGATATCAAAGGTAACATGTCATCATAAGAACAGTTTAATAGTACTATTTCATTAAATTTTGATATTATCTCTTTCTTTATAGAATGGTTTGTGATTTGACAATGACACATCATCGCGGACTAATGATAATATTTGTTCAGCTATTGAGAAGTTATATAAAAATGAAAAATTTATGAATGCCCTATTCTTAATTGATTGTAAAATGATATAGCAATTATATGATTACCATAGCATATTATCCTACTTTCGATGGACGTATTCCCTTTGCGTACAGTCAAACTCCAGTCACCAACAGGCTGTGCCAGATCAGAATTTTTTATTCAGAAATTCACAATACCTGCAATGACGATGTACTCTTTTTTATTGCGAAGAAGCTGGTGGCGAAAAATTGCGGCGAAAACCGTCAAGTTGAATAAGATCATTAAGATACCTTCGACTACGTAAACAATATACTTGATAAATTCGATTTGCTGAACGCTTTCGCTTAATGACGTGGTCAAAGTAATGTCAATATGAGACTGATTACAGGCAAGCATCTTATCTGAATGGGAGAAAATTTCGAAGCTCAGCGACAGTGGCGAGAATTATATCGAGCGATGTAGCTACAGGTGTGGCGCTTCACACACGCTGCTCTGCGAAGCTTTTGTTTCAGCACGTAAGAAACTTGTTGAGACCTCATCAAATTTTTCCGCGCCTGCCTCATGCTTGCTAAATAGTCAATATTCATGCGGAATAGAATACTGACAGGTGTTCGTACATCAAAAGACGTTTGTTCGAAGTAGGCTTGAGTGAGTCAAGAGCACAGTAGCTGTGACGATTACAAAGAGTGCTCAACTGAGAAAGGGGGTCTTGCTCGCTTGGAAACATGCATGGAGAATGATGAGAAGGGTGTACAAGCCGTACTTTCGAGGCAAATTTCACGAACCTGTTGTCATCACAACTGTTATGACTACAACTGCGTGAAGCGCCCCGATTGGTCGGTTGCGAAGTGTGCGAAATCTCCACTCTCTTCTCATAATCGACCAAATAGCATGCGTCATACAATTGTAATCGTTGCACTTCTGATTAAAACAGCGATGTGAAATTGATCCCTGGGAGGAGTGCGCGCCCCCTTACACCCCCACGTCCACCTCTGCTCCGAACGCCATCTGGGTATGGGTTAATTTTTCTTTAAAACTGTTAAACATTAGCATTATGTGAAAAAAGTTGTATGACGTCTTTTAAAAAATAGGTCGTCCACTTTAACAATCAAAATTATTGGGCCTATACATACTCCCAAAGTTTGAACTGTGTCTGATTGAAGATATGCTGATTGGATGCAAGCCGACTGCAGAGATGGCAGCCGTTCAATTAGCCCTCTGCTAAAAGAATCTTCAACAGTGCACGATTCTGCAGGAACTGATTTCAAGCTCACGGTGGAGGTCCTTCAATAAAATGAGGAAGTAAAAGTGCACTTGTCCCTAGCACTAGCACGCCACTGGATCTCTCTGCCTCGCTATGTATATCTTTAATTCAGATCTCTTGTATGTTTTCGTGAGACACGAGATAATAGCAGTCGAACTTTCAATATTCTCACTAATCAGAAATGTAATTAGGATCAGATCATACAAATGAACCTTGAATTTCTCATGTATTTCAAATGCGATCCGAACGCTTCTCCACTTTGGTGAGTGAACTGTTTTTAAGTTAGCAAGATAATGAATAATTTCGATGTTTGTCAGTCTCAAGCTACAAATGTGCTCTCATATTCAACCTTAGAATGCGATGAGAACATCCGTAATGAATTTTTAGTGAATAGGATTTAAGATTTATATAAGGCTGCAGTTGAAGTTGCAGCTATCATATCAAGGACTGAACAATTAAAATTGATAAGAAATATTATGTGTACATATCCACGAGATACCGTAAATCCTCTAATAATCGCCCACCCTCCAATAATCGCCCCCCTCAGAGTGATTAAAACATTAAAGACTTGTGCAGTGCAGGTCAACACTGAATTCCAATTCAAATTCTAGTACTGAGAACGCATAATCTTTGTACTTATGAGCGCTTTTATAAAATAAAATGACGATCGAAAGAAACAAATGTTCTCTCAGACCCCTTATGAAATAATAATCGCCCAGGGCGATTATTAGAGGATTTACGGTATTCGGATAAAACTGCGTACGAATTAAGATAAAGTTTATGCCATATTGCACCAGTCGATTTCATTTTGCGGTTTTTAAATAGCTCACACGCAACGATTGTTTATCGGTTAATTGATGTTAGGAGACTGAAACACGCAAGCAATGGACTTCCGTTGCAGCTGGCGATGTTTTTGGTCACATGCGGATATTCGTCCTATTTAAGGACGGAACATCCTGCGAGTGCGTGACGCGTGAAGTCCCGTGCGTGTGCGCATTCGCTATTTCGGCTATATGCTTTACCTTGAACCTTTCAAATGTAGTGTGTTTCAATTGAAACACTGCCGGGTTGCGAGCAACTCAATTGAGAATGTATTACGATATCTTAATAATTTAAATTCAAATTATGAAAATCTCTAATCAGCCATCCAAGAAGAGTCAATTCAAAAAGATTAAGCATTCACCGTAATAGATCCTCAAATACTGATTACTTGATAGAACTGTAGCATCGGACGGAGATGCATTTCTGTGCAGTGGTTGTTTGTAACGAGATAGGATGATTATCTAATCGTACCGTATGTTTTAGTGCTTGATGCTTCTTTCAGAACCGAATCGCTCAAATCCATCTGCAATAATGAACGAAACGACACCAGTATCCTGGTCGCTGATTTCGCCATTTGTCATATTCATCGTTGAAGGCAGCAGTGAGTTGGAATAGTTTCATGAACATTTAATAAGCAGTCTTGAGTTACGGTATATATGGGCTAGCGCCATCAGTTCAATCGATTGCTCCTGTCCAGGCTCATTCGAAAATTTTTAAGCTCTGTTCTGTCCTACCGACTTCCTTCCTCTGTTCGATTCGACGATTCTAGGCTGTAGTGTAATGCTCTTGACAGAGGCAGATCGCCTAAAGTCTAATATATTGTATCTCTCGCGTGCCACTCTAACTATAACTCTGTATAGCATTAAAAAATAATGAAGCTACCGATATGATAAAATGACCATGCATAAACTTCTTAACTCAAGTCAGTTTAGTAATGTGTATCGGCAACGGACTGATAGCTGCAACGGTGCTCAGCAACAAATCGCTGCGAAATCGGAAGGAAATGCTCCTGATGGCTGGTCTCGCCGCAGCCGATTTCATATACGGTGGTGGAACTTTTCTGGCTGGCTTACTTCGACTCATCTTGGCCATGCAAAACAAGCTGAACAACTTGGTGACGTCATGGGATTGCATGCTGTTCCCTTCAACATCGCCTATGTGCATCGGACAAGAGACGGTCGGTCTCATGGCCGTTTTCATTAGCATTGATCGATATCTGGCCGTCGCCCACTTCGCAACTTATAGGTAAGGGAACAAGTTGGAGTATTTAAGTTTACGGCGTCAACAGGAAGAGAAGTCAATTGATTCTGACTTTATTAGTTTTGAATATTGGTTTAGGCGGATGTTGTATAGCTGACTTCCTATCCTTTATTTAAATAGTAAATATAGCAACAATGAGATGTGATCGTCACCGAGACAAAGCAACATTAATTAAAATATTGCTTGTCGTCGACTAATCAAAGTTAAAAATTGCTCACTCATTCATTTAATGTTTTCTTTACATTTAATTTTCGATTTTCCCATGTTTATATTTCAGGAGCTTAGGTGTCAAATACGCCTATCGAATATTATTTTTCGTGTTCACTTATGGAATCATTATCGGAGCCTGTCAGTTCCTGGCTTCATATTACCTAACCGAACGAATCGCGGATAAGAAGCAAGTCTGCTTGGGTCCTACCGCAGTGCCGGGATGGTTTCAAGGCGTCGACAGTAACTTGACCGCCGTCTTTGGCTACTTGAGTGTGGTGATTTACATTGGTGTCTATCTCGTCTTTAGGTAACTTTTTGCTGTTATATGTTTATGAAATAAGCCGAAATGAGGGGTATGCAAAATTGTGTTATAAAACGTTTTTAGGCTCTTGAATTATGTGAGTTCAAGAGTATGAAAAAGTTTTGATGATACAACTTAAATTAAAAAAATATACGATAAAGTTATGGTTACGATAATGGAAGAAAACTAATGATAAGGAATGATGACTTCAGGTAGTAAAAAATACAAATGAAATGAATATTTTTAGACATAGTATTAATGGTAACTAGATAATACGCTTTAGGAAAGATAAGAGCTCTGAACCTTAGCGAATAAGACTGCGACAATCGATAAGACCTTGATGAAATTCGTTGCACATCGAATAATACCGCCGAAAATATTTGAATAACAAAATCAAAGACATGAATTCTACTGAGACTAATGATGAATTGAATCGTCGAGTTGCAGGAAACACATGCGGCGCAGCATCACCGATGAATTTGGCAACGATGATCCAAGGCGGACGCGTCAGATGGAAATGCAACGGCGAGTTACCGTAACCCTTGGTATCGTCACGTTCTTCACCTTCATCTTCTACTGCGCACCGATCGCCTACACGTCCATCGCCAGCTATTTAAACATTCCCTTCAATTCGTCGCTCATCTGGACGCTCACGCGTATCAACTCTATCGTTAATATCTTCATATACCTCGTTCGACAGCAAGAATTACGTCGTGCAATGATCTCTCTCTTACTCTGTCGGCCAGCAGTCTCGACTGGAACAGTATTACCCCAGCAGGTTCAAGTGCACAGTGGAACTCGACGAATACCTTCGAATAGCGAAGTGCAAAAGTGATTTGATAGCTTTATTGAAGCAATGAATCAGATCAAGTCTATTGTCAAAATTTTTATAGTTAGTACCATCGGCTTGACGGAGCAATTTTGCAGAGTCAGTCAGTTTTCGTGGTGCGACAGAGTAGGGCGTAAGGATGTAGGAGTGCACACTCCCTCCAGACACTTGACTTGTTACCCCTAGCACCGATCGGTGCCCACCTGTGCACTTTAGTGAGCATTCCCATTGCATTTTGTCGGAAAGTGTGTAATTACGAATTTTAATGTCATTATACCGTGTTGCATAGTAAAAAACCGTTTCATGTACCAAGTTTAAACTTTCCGCACCTTTGGCGAGCGCGAAGATCTGCCAGCTGCCAGCAGATAACATTACAGTGGAGGCAGAGATCGACATCGAAACTAGCACTGTATTCTTCTCCAGCTGAACGCATATCCTTTCGACCCAACTCTTTACAATTGATCGCACCTCTCAACTTACGCGCGCGCGTGTGTGTGTGTATTCAGTAACATCGTGCAGTGGCGGGCAATGTATGTTGCTTTGTCTATCACACTGGTGTACACTGCCATCAAAGGACCGCTACCGCGTTTTGGCTTTTTATTACGTCTCTGCGCACTACTAACTTTTGGCCCCAAAGAGTACATTCTTGCCGGCAAAACTCGAAATGTCCGTTTGCGTTGTTGGCGCTGGAATTATTGGTTTATCGACTGCTTGCATTCTGCAAGAGGCCGAACCGCGTGCTCAGGTATAATAATGACTAGTCTATGCTGAAGCCTAAGCAACCTGTTAACAGATATTTCAATCTCAGCTAATATTAGTAAAAGGCATTTTAAAATCACGCTAGTATTATTTAAACAATTATTACAATGCAAATGACTGCGTTTTCTAACGATCCAATAAAGTGATATTATTCAAATTTTTGTAACTTCTGGCCAGTGGGTATGTCATAAACAGTATGCATTTGAATGTAAAATATACTAGACATTCTCGAACACAAGGCAATTTGAAATTTACTAAAATGTCAACAGTATCTTGAATCTATTACAGATAGATTAGGGTTTTATGTCAATTTTTAAGAATAAATTTCTCACAGATCACGCTGATAGCCGAGAAATTTTCGCCTGATGTCACGAGTGACATTGCTGCGGGCATTATTCGACCATATGCGGACGCTGACCCCAGGAAGGAGCTGATGATGTTCGTTCTTTTCAAGTTTTCTTTTCTTTCCAATAAAAATGACAGAAAAACGGGAATATGCTCGTTTCGCTGAGAAATGGCTGAGCAAAAAGACGGCATTGTGGGAAGACGGCAAAAAAACCATTTTTTTCTCAAAATGAATACTGTTCAAATTAAATTGGACATTTTCAGTTAAATAAATTAACAACCTGCCCAATTAGTAGTGGAAGTGGTATAAGTATTCAGTCGTACTCTAAGTTTCATTGGCGCTATAGATGAATCCCTCCAGCTCTTTGCAGCTGACATTGTCTACTTTCTGAGCAAAGTCCCTTCTTCATTTCAATTACAAGCATCACGTTTGTTTCAGCAAATGGGTTGCAAAAACTTACGAGAGAGTAGAAAAGATGGCGCTATCAACACCAGAATTTGGAGCAACAGTCATTTCCGGATATGATTTGGACGTGGCTCCCGTTGTAAGTATTTTTTTATCCGGTCCTGTATGATCGACCACAGTGCACCGGGGTATGTCTACATAATTCAGCGTGGGCAGAAATGTTAATAATTGACGGGAAAATCGCGCCAAATATGAATATACAAATAAACTCATCCTTATCTTCCTAATGCCACTTCGTTTATACTACTATAAGCGCTAATTATTGACCATGATGCAAAATAGAGCTTGTCATCGGCTTATTTCTATTCTCTCATTGATACGCTGATGCGGCAGACCGTTTTCTAGCAATTTTAGGCCAGCACAGAGTTCTTGAATTTGCGCGATTTATCATAATCTCTTCACTTAAAACCACTTTACACGTTGACTGTGATTTAAGCAACTCAGTCTTTGAATATACGCTGTTGACACTCTCCCTTGCACTGTGTTCCACACTTCTGAAATGTGCGTCGGCCATTGCTCGAAATCACCCGGCCCTCCTCTTAAAAAGTCATTTCAGGATCCTAAAGTTGTGTGGCGCGACTGCCTGAAAGGCTACCGACATGTTCCAAAACGAGAACTTCAAGATCTGGGGTTTTACGATTTCTTTCAGTAATTTGCTACTTGCTACTCTGCTACATCTCACAATTTTGCTTTAAAATAATCGCTTTTCAGACACGGTGTCTTCTACACAACTTTTTCACTCGAGAGCAGTCGATATCTGCCTTCACTGCTGAAACAGTTTGTACTAAATTCATGTACTTTGTTCATTTTACTGTTTAGGTTCCAGCAGTATGGAGGCACAGTTCGCCAGCAGAAACTCTCTAGCCTGCAAGATGTGCGTGGCTTCTTTCATGTCAATGAATGTGTGGGCAATGATGTCGGTTTTAGCTGAAAGAGAAATATGACGTCATTGTCAACTGCAGCGGACTGGGAGCAGGTCAACTGGTGAATGATGAACTGGTGCGACCAATTAGGGGACAGATCGTTCGACTAGACGCTCCTCATATCAAGCACTTTTACATGTTCGGCGACGATCATTACGTCATTCCTAAGTACTGCGCTACTTTCCCTGTCTAAAAACTTGATCGCCAACTTATACAGCCACTTTACTTGCTGTTCTCTTTTCAAGAATTTTCTTTCATGCATATTTAGCTCGAATACCGTAGTCGCTGGAGGAACTCATCAATATGACGACTGGAGCACCACCATTCGCGCTGAAGATACAAATCAAGTTCTCTCGGCGAATTATAAGTATCTTCCAGCGCTAAAGGTTTTTTAACTGCCACCATTTCCTTCTCCTCTCAACACAGCATAATTTCACGAGTTTTGCAGCTAATAATACGCTTTAATTTGACATTATTACTCTGTTCGGGCTCAATATGGGATCTCATAAATGATCGAATAATTCCCCTTCCATTCTCAAAACTTGCTTTACTTGGTCATTGTTATTGTAAACAGCATATCACACCGTTTCCACCAGAAGCGTTCGGCACAGCATCGATAACTGCTATCTAATTTTAGAAATCGAAAATTGTCAAGGAAGTGTGTGGATTGCGTCCAGGACGAAGCAGCGTTCGTTTGGAAAGGGAAGACTTGATGATAGGAGAAAAAGCAACACCGGTTGTGCACAATTACGGCCATTCGGGCGCGGGAGTCTCGCTTCACTGGGGTTGCGCTATGGACGCCGCCGCCCTCGCGGCTGATTCAATTCATAAGCCAACGTCGAAGATATAATTGTTGTTCTAAAATGTCGGTTGAAACATCCGCTTCACATTTCTGTTCAATTATTCAGTCATAAAAATCAGGCCGCAGATTGGTAAAATACATCTTTGATGTAATAGCGTATTTCCTCTAGGATATCGGTGTACAGAAGCTCGCTTTGATCATTCACAACTCTGTCGTACAATTAGAGTGTATCATACTTTTAAGTAAATTTCGTTTACACCAGTAAATGGGGGACCGATTAAATTCACCGCTATAAACGAATTCTACTATATTACATCTTATTAAAATAGGAAGTACCGTGATTCAACGGCGTTTAGCTGCCAAAACTTGCGAAAGAATTTTAAAATGTTTGGCATGTAAAATAAAACTGCAAATTTTAAGAAATAGCGCGCAATCGACTTCAATGATTAGCTTTTGGTAGAGCGCATAGACACAAGCCGTTTGCAGTGCTTCTCATGTTATGACCTGAACATGTTTGGGGTGAAAAGCTATCATAATGGAGGCTGGGATATGCTTATTGAGCCTAACGGCGATCTGTTTGCGGTTGACATCGAGTAAAATAGCTGAAAGAGTTGACGGCATTGTTGCTTATGAATATTAATCTCCATGAGATTTACATTTGCAAAGAATAAATTCTTCCGCAACTTTTATGGATAAAAGTTATGCGCCGTTTGGATAGCGCAGTAGTTATTTAGATATCGATACTAAATTCACTAACGCAGCAAATTAGCATTGATGCGTTAGCATTGCATGGCTACGTTCATCGCAGATCACCGTTATTGAAGCTTCGATAGATTCAGAGCGCTTGAAACGTGAGGCGCGTCTGCATGAAACGACTCGGAACCGGTTTTTGGTTGCCTTTGACGACCGTCCGGGCGGACCGTGCATCGCGTGGATGACGTCACCTTTTTACATTTCTTTGGCGTCGTTCGAGCTTGGCGGGACAGCGGCGCTCTGTGGCGAAACGCAGTCTTGTCAGCGTTATCTGCGCCTCTGCGTATTGCGTCTACTCGCGTCCACTGAGAAACGTTTGCTTCGTTCCGCCTACTTCCTAATTTCTGCTGATTATTTGGCGTCTTCTTGCGCATACTGAATAATACTAAACAAGACCGACTGTGACATGTTTAGAGATGCGCCCACCGTCTGTGGTGTTGTTTGAAGAGTGTCAACTTGTAGATAAACTTGCGCGGCGATAGCCGTTTTGATACTCGTCGCTGACTTGGTTCGAACAATCATTTGGCCACTACTAACGAAAACGTAAACTATGGATCAAAAAGAAAGTGAAGGGTTAGTTTGATGACACATCTATTTCATGAACTTATAATCTATTAAACCCAACTCTCTAAATTCTGTGTTCATCAGTTGCGGAACTCTGTCAATGTTCTTTTTCAACAGCGCTTTTCCTTACAATTCACACGGATCGCAAAGCGCTCTAATACTTTAAAATGGTGCTAATTTTACAAAACTCTCTTCAGATTGCGATATCGAAAGAGACCGGCGGAGAAGATTATCCTTCGCGGCCTGTATGACATATTCATAGCGCCGGTGTGCGCGATATTCGCGACCATAACCATACTTTCTATCGAATTAATCGTGCTGGCATTCAGCTCAGGACTTCCCTTATTGCTAACTTCTCACTTTTTCTCGCATCTCGATGAAGACGCTATGACTATGACAGCTCTTTCGATCTCAACCGTCTGCTCCATGATCTTCGCGGCAATATTGCCGAATTCGGGCTCGGTTCGATTGGCGCTGCCTGTGGGAATTAGTACAGTAATTGCTGGACTAATAAGCCTGAAGTTCAACGTGACCAGCATGCTAGCGATGGGTCTGTTTTGTGGCGCGGGATCGGCGATTGGCGCCATCCTCTACTGGTCTCTTTTGGAGGACAAATCAAAGTCGTCGATCAGTCGCGTTCTCACTGATTCGTACGCCAACTTGAGCGCTCTCAATCAAAAGCCGAAAGAGGTGGAGAGCAAGAAATCCAGCTGAAGAAGCATGTGGTCGCATGAAATATAAGTTCACGTTGACCATATCGTCTTTGTCTGATTGCTGTAACATTTGCACTTATTGTGATACGTATTTTCAGATTTCACCAACATATCTATCACTGAAAAGCTTTCGCTGTTCTGTGGATTGTCTGCATTTACTCGATTCAGTGTTTGAATCATGTACAAAACAATTCTACCAGTTAAAGGAACATAATACGCTGATGATAAATATATTGCTCGAAATTTTGCTGAAATTCATTCTAACCTTCATGTTTGAAGTTAAAAGAGCGGCGGTGTGACGTCGAATGATGGCATTTTCATTCTTCGACTGTTGTTATTCATTTTTAAAGCAAAAATATGAGCGACAGCAACTTTTTTTATGTGGACGCGCCATGTGTTGCAACTCGTCGTCTGAAAGCAAAACTGCTTGCACCACATGAACTAACTGAGCCGCCTCTTTGCTTTCATGCTTTCCGTTTTTACTGCGATCATAGATATTCTACAAGATATCTTAAAGTTGAAATAAGGATGAATTATTTCTACATCAAAAGCGGTTCGACAAAGTAGCAAATCATTCAGCGTTATATGCGATTTTACGAGAAAAGTTGCGCAGCGGTCTCGTGGTGTAGCGGTTATCACGTCTGCTTCACACGCAGAAGGTCGCCGGTTCGATCCCGGCCGAGACCTAGTTTCCGTTTTACTCTTTTCGTTCGCCAATTCTGAAAATAATAACTTCAGATCACATGATATTTACTGAATAATTTTTGAAGAGATATATGAGGCTTCTAAGGGCTAATTAGGTCACATATCATTAACATCATCGGTCTCGTGGTGTAGTGGTTATCACGTCTGCTTCACACGCAGAAGGTCGCCGGTTCGATCCAGGCTGAGACCTTATTTCATTTTTTGCCGTCACACAACTTGAGAGACACGTTTTATGCAGAGAATCAGCAGGTCGTTTGACATTCATCGATTTACCTTTTGAACATATATGGTGATTTGTACTTGCTAAAAGGGAACTAGAACTGCAAAAAGGGGAGCTAGGTCACGGCCGGGATCGAACCGGCGACCTGCTGCGTGTGAAGCAGACGTGATAACCACTACACCACGAGACCGATGATAATTGGACGAATTGACCTAATTACGGTGTGAAAGTCTCCAATATATGCTTAAAGGGGTACATGATGTGTAGAACGACACTTGAGAAAATTCACGTGGTAACAATATGCCAGATTTTTAGGCCATCATCGGTCTCGTGGTGTAGTGGTTATCACGTCTGCTTCACACGCAGAAGGTCGCCGGTTCGATCCCGGCCGAGACCTAGCTTTCATTTTGGTGCTCTGCGCTTCACTAGTGCAACATAGCGGCATCTAAGTTGCTCCAGTTCAGCGTTCAATATTTTTAAAGGCACAATGTTTTATATGCGCACCTTAAAAGGGCTTCTGTCCCATTCCACCAAATACTCATATTCAAATATCTCCAGATTCAGAGGTATTACTCTGGTCTATTCATTATTAATTAATCACCATCTTTAACGAGATCTGCTCAAGCTCAGAAGAATTCATTGGAAGCGAACCGTTTTCTTATGTGCTGCTACCTGCGAGCTTTGACAGATGTGCTTGTTTATTATACTTTATCATTCGATGGTCAGTTGTACTGGTCAGCAGTCATAGAGGAGATTTGCATATCGTAGTATGAACCGGTGATGATATCATGGTCAACTATCAGATAGAGTTCGTGCAAGACAATAAGTGACAATGATTAGGCACATAAAAGTGTCTGTGGAGTCCCCTGCATCACAGAAATACGGAGTGATGTACTTCTATAAAGGCGGCTGTTTCGTCAACCGGATATACTCCTTCCCCGATGGAACAGCAATAGTTTTGAATCCATCTGGGAACAGCTGTTTTGCCTCTTCTGCAGACACTGTTGGTATAATCATGCAGTCGCCTCCACTCTGAAAAACAACATGATTATCGCTAACAGGGTCTTAGTGGGATCAAAGATTCTCTAGCGTTGGTTTATGTTTTGATATTCATTAATTTCCTTAAAGAAATAAAAAGCTTCCATTTGACCCATAGAACTGAAAGAAGAAAAGTTCTGACAGCCATCAACCAGGTCACAACTTGGAATTGAGACCAAACTATCTTCTCAGGAACACTTAAATTAGGAAATGAGAGTTTTTTCAAATTATACTGTATTCTCTACTATCAAGGTCGTAGTGTGAATAACATTCCGGAAATCGAAACTCATTCGTAAACAGTAAAAAATTAAAAAACGAACTGTTACCAGACACAGTCAGGCTAGTGATCTAAAGTGATCTGCTTCGATTCCCTATCCGCTTCTCATTCTCACTGTCTGTTCTTGTCATTACCGGTAGGTCTCTCTCTCTGCCCTCTCCCTCATTCATTCCTCCTATCGTACGTCCTCTCGTCTCATTTTGAGTTTTTGTCTCAAACCCAAATACGAACCTTCCAGTCAGCCGGCGTCGCCACCTTCTTCACAGCCGTCAACTGCAAAGAATCGATGACGCGAATGATTTCGCTGCAAGAAGTCGATATGAAACGATTATAGCAAAAATCGAAAGAATATTATCAAATTACTCGAAATTTCGTCCAGTTGTCGCTGGGTAGAGAATGGACAACTTCAGCGTCTTTTCAGGTCCAATAACAAAGGCCTGCAACGATTTCATGCAATCAATTTTTTGTATAAGTACATATGCGAGATAAATAACAGATAAATATAAAACATAAATAAGAAATAAATAGAAATATTAAAAACAGGAGGAGATGCACGTGACCATTTAGAAGAATACCTCCCTTTTTATGTGCTAATTACAAGTGTTCGTCATAGAGCTGAGTCATTTTAGGGAAGCTCGCCTGGGTAAGTATCGTATATGAGGTCTCATATCAAAGTCTCCACAGAGAATAATCCGTAAGTAATAATGTAACATAGACACTTAAAGATCCACCGTATCTTCACATTCTCTATCAGTCACAGAAAGTTAGGAAGGAGATGAAATATATCCGGCTAAGTGAAATAAATCCTGGCTCTTTGTCGAAATTTATGTCGGTGTGTGACTTTGGCTACAGTCGTATTTTCTTCATCAATAACAAGAAAACAAAGTATCGGTCGTGCGATGAAAAGATTCAAGTGAGAGAAACTAAGCAATCCATAAAGGTAACTGATTCTTTTCACTTCGTTTCATTGACATATAACTTTGTGCCGTAAAGAAATGTGTGCAGTGGTGCAGCTCAGATCCTTCGGTATTCGGTTGGCCGCTGTATTACTAACGAAGCAATGTAAAGTATATCAAAAGCAGAACGTACCGCACGACAAGTGAGCGGCAAGCCCTTGGCGTCTTTCTCGTCAGGATCGAGCATCCCAAACTGAACCGCCAATTTGCGCTCAACGTCCGCGATAATTGGAAACGAGAATGGAGGCTCTGTAGACTTTGGCAGGCTGCCAAATGACTGAAATTAGTGTCAATTATTGACTGGAGTTTCGACAGCTGCTGGTGCACTAAAAAACGGAAATCCCAAATTGAAGCTGTTGCAACCAAATCGAGGCATGGGGAGCAGTTAAAAGTGAGCACCTTCTGCAAATTATGAACGATACAGTGAACAATTTTAAAAGAGAGAGAGAAGGCGCGTAATAAAGCCCAAAAAGAATTCAGACAGAAAACGCGCGACCGCTGGGAACAAGGGCAAAACGAGTGCAGACTACATTTTATCACTTCATCTATGCCCATTGCGTTCACATCCAATATTATCAGTTATTCCGTCCCATTTTAAATTATTAGTTTTTCTCATTTAATGACTGCGTCAAGAGCGCGCACTATACCTCTGACAAGTCCGTACGTATGCACATTCCATTATACTTTCGGTTCTTAAGGATCTGGTCGACTATGTTCGACTTGAGGTTCTGATCGAAAAATTTTGTCAATAGGTTCTGCCAGGATAATTTTGATCGTAGCTTCCGCTCGTCTATAAAAGTGATATTTACCTTAATGTCCTCAATCCAGCGGCGATGACTGTCGACCGAGTCGCAGCTGAGCGCGATAGGCTTGACGTGGCGCTTCTCAAACTCGATCATCAACTGCGCCATACGCGCCAACTCCGTCGTGCACACGGGCGTAAAGTCAGCCGGATGAGAAAATAACACCGCCCAGCTACAATGTTACAGTGAGATTCGCCTATATCGGTACCTGGAGAACCCGCGAAATTTACCGCTATAAGCGAAACAGGTATAAACAAATTTTACTTTACATTTAGGCTGATCAAGTAACCGGCATCGATAGTCGAAGCTTCTGAAGACAATTTCAATACACGAATGTAAAGGTTAAATGTGGAATTGTATTTGCATTTCTGAAATGCTCTCTTTGCATTGAAACATGTGCTTATATACGTAAAAATGGTATATAAAGAGTACAACTAACCTGTCACCAATCCATTCGTGAAAGCTGTCGATACGGCCCTCGTTCGTATCGGCCGAAAAATTCGGAATCTTGTCACCAAGCCTCAGCGACATTGTTAAGTCGAAAGTGCCGCACTTTTCGCTCTACAGACGCAAAGCTACTAACAAAAATATTGTTTCGCTTTTCAAGTGCCTCTCTAATGTACGTTAGCGCTGTACGGCCCTTTATAGCCAACCAGTCTATTTAAACAAACGCCGAATTTGATCGCATATTTTATCTATTCCTCAACAACAACAACAACAATTGAAAGCAACACATTTCACATAGTAGCGATGTTACGCTTTCTCAGCGATGGTCGAAACCACAGAAGACATAGTGCAGCAACGAGAGCTCACGAAGTTGAATGACGCCGCTGTTTTGAGACCATATATACCGTAGTTCGCGCGTGGCATTTGGCAGAGTGTCAAGCGCGTTCAACAAAATATCCATAGCGCCATGCTGACTGCACGCTGCGGTGGCGGCAAATTTAAATACGCCATATGAAATGATTTTACATCATAAATGAACAACTTGTTTCGCATCAGCGCATTTCCTCAAAAATGCAATGAGATTGCGTACCATAGGCCAAGCACTGTGCGAATGCGTCGTGGCGCAAACTGCTCTGCCAATTCGCCGTGACGCAAACTATAACAGAGACGGCGCTTCAATCAAGTAAAAAAGGCACTCGCGCGACAAAGAACCATTCAAAATAAATTACCACAAAAGCGATAATAGTTTCCTTTCGGTAGAGCAACATAATTACTGCTATCATTATCACGCAAAGAGCAAATTAACAATTCGGCTCCACCCCTCCTCTTCATCTTTCAACTCAACCACATTCAAAAGTTCAAGTAAGCGCCTTCCTACTTCACGTTCTATTCCTTACGTTATGACACATACCAAACTCACTGAACATCGAAGCAATGCGTTTTTCGCACACAACAATATAGCAATAATACAGGGTAAATGTGTATTATATAAGACAGCAAAGTGCTTCCATATAACCAACAGAGCATTAGGCATTGAAAAAGTTAGCGCGTGTCGAAAGTATAGGCGCAGCTTATCTCGCAGTTTGGAAGAATAAATGCTTACATTTTAGCGCCAAAATTAACAAGTTTATCAGACGCGTCCAGGGGTCAATTTCATAAAAATAATGTAACTAAAAAATATAGAATATAATTGCATTTCTGCATTGTGATCGCTCATTTGTTCACAAAACGTGTAATGATTGCGCTGAATTTGTGATGACAATGCAAAAACATAATTAAAATTCTACATTTGACATTTACATGAATTTTTGGAAACTGGTCCAAGAGCCCAACTTTCGAAAGTAGATCAGCGGTTTTAAACGCGCGTTACAAAGCGATTAACTGCGTTTGCGAGTTATTACAAATTTAGAAGCACTTAACCGGACGTTCTTTAGTCATTTACAAATAAGTGTTTTTTTAGTCCAATTCATCGTCGTTCAGCAAAGCGGAAGACGCCGCAGAGGGGGCGGCCGCTTCGGACGAGGGCGTCTCGTAGCCGTCCGAACAGATTGTATCGTTGTCACCCGTGTCTGACGACTCGCCCGAGTCCGACTCAACCGCCTCCTTTTTCGTATCGCCCATCAAACCTGCAAGGATAAATGTAATTTAAAGTAGGCAGGAACAGTAACGTAAAAGATTACACGGCAGAGGGAGGAATAAGAATGAGCAAAAATTACTGGCCCGACTAGAACTCGAACCCGCAACCTTTAGCTTATGGTGCCTTATGCATTTAAACCAGTAGACTATTTAACTGCTCGCGGCCGGTCTGCCACTGCAGGCGGTTGGTCTTTGATAGGACTCGGAAATAATTGTAATATTCTATCAAACATGCTTCGTGCAAATACGCTCAGCAAAGGCTAAATATACACAAAATCGATCCATTAAATAATGCTTACAGAGCACCAAATGATCCATCAACATTTAATTTAAACAGCTACATAGTTAAAAAGATCGATCACAATAGAATATAGCGGGAAGAGGACGACTAAGGCAAAATATGAGTTGACGTATTTCCTTGAACGAATAATATGGCATAATTGATAAACTTCAGAATAGGTTAGGTGGGATGATGTATCACTGAGACTGCCATGTCGATTAAAATAAGGAGGTCAGCGTATATTTAAAAAATCCATTTCAGAAGAACAAACCTTTAAGCAGATTGGCAAACATTCCACCCATAGGCTGACTTTCCTGTCTGGGTGGTGGTAGACCGAAATAGAGCTGCCCTATCTTATCCAAATATGAAGTGTAAGTTGGATCACGACGAATAGACGGCTGATACTGCTCGACCAACGTAGAGAAATGAGTCACCTATAAGAGAACATAGAATGAATAAAGCTATTATTTAGGTTTGATTGAAGCGTCGATAGCGACTCGCAAAGGATCGCTAAGAGCGCGGCTTCAGCTCAGCCAGAGGACGTTCCACAAAAGTACAAGTAAAGAAAAAGTAGAAATGCTTCAACTCCACGAACTCTTTAGTTACCTTTATCTTTATTATCGTGAAACCGCCCCCAGTCAGTAATAAAATTGCGCCATTCGTCATATGCCAAAATTTAAATGCCCGTCCCAGCGACAGTCATAATACCCAGGTTTCGCGCCGAGACGCAAAATCATTGAAAAATAGCGCACCTTTTTCACTTCGAGGCACATGAGCAGTAACCAGATGAAGTTGAGAAGCGGCATTTTATATGGCGGCTCGCCCTGAATGCCAGGGTGTTTTTCGGCGTAGTGAAAGAAACACGCCGACGCCGTCTTTGTCTTCTTACGGCAGAGAATTTGCAGCACCGCTTGAGTGACAAATAAATCAACTTCGCCGCGAAGACCGCATTGCAGGTGGAAATCGATCAAAAAGCTCGCGAATGTCTGAAAAAAGACGACGACAGTGAGCAGTTACAGTGGAAACCGTTAGTTTCTTTACTTTCATATATACCGCCATCACAAGGCTAACCAGTTATTTTATTATTTCATCAAATGCTTGTCCAAACTCATTCTCCAGATTTACAAGGCTTCTCTATATAAGGCCGCATGTAATGCCGCCAACACAAACAAGCGATGTAAAAATGTAAGAAACAGTTTGAATAGCCTTCGTATACCAATAATTGGGGGACCGACGGATTTTAGTTGATATAAATGAATTAATAAATCAGTATATCTGAACTGACCTCTCCGTCATCGCTGAGCAAGAAGTGATTCCGACTCTGTTCGTAATTGTGTTCGTGCCAAAGAACGCCGGCGATGCGCTGGTGAAGATCCGGATGACCTCTAGTGCGGTGCTCCTTTTTCTTCGATACGTCCATCGACCATTTCAGTGCGTTGTTCAGGAATTTGGTCCGTCTATCCACCTGAAACAGGGCACGCTAATATTAGCTTGATGCGGCGTACATCATTGCGTATTCAGTCAAATTTTGCCGATCATTAATAACACGTCTTAAATCGAATAAGACATGCTGATTCAAAAGGCCATAGCGCTTTTCCTTTCAACTAACGAACGTAACAACCAAGCAACAACTATCATTCTTGGTGAAAAACGATCTTTTCAGATCGAAAAACGACCACATTTTTGTTAATTACAGTGTTGGCTCGGTTTCTTGTTACTGATCGAAATAAAATGACTAGAAGCTTTCTCTAAGGGGTGCTTAGAGTTATCATGAGACACCATAAATTACTTACGCTCTACTGATTTCTAAGACCGTTTATGCGTTCTTAACAATAGGTAAGATATAAAGAGACTATCTCCATTTACATGAACTCTAAGCAGCTCTTTTAGCGAAAATTGTAATATAGAAATGGTGAACAGATGAATGTTTGCCTTTTGCCCGCTCGTAGAGATTTCCGAGGCGAGCTCGGCGGGAATTTTGGCGAAAAGCGATTCAATCTGGTTCAGAATGGGCGATGAAACAGGAGTATTCGACTTCTGCAACGCTTCGATGTACAGTTCAGCCAAGTCCGTTCCGCTCGCCGGTTGATTTAGCTCGATGAACTTGCTCGCCCCTAAAAAGGGATCATTTGTCTCCACCTCATTTTCGCTGAAAATTTGTCAGAGCAACAATATCGATTAATGTAAGAGTTGTTGGACATTGAAGAATAGATATATCATTCGGTTTCCTACTGTTAGCGAGTAAAGACATAGGGACTTCAAAGTTCAGGGATCGGGATGTAGAGCTATAAAAGGATGGGGAATTTCGAGGAGAGAGAATTACGGAAACAGGGAGGACACAAGCTTTGGGGTTTAAACGTTTCGAGGACAAGCCCAGATTTTAATAAATATAATTCAATTTTAGTGTTTCTCGAAGTTAGTTGACTATAATTGTGTGCTCAATTGGATTTCATATCATATTTTTAAAATATAATTTCGGAGATCAAAAGTTTCGGCGGCGGGGAGAAAGTAAAACTTCAGAGAAGGTAAAATTCTTTTCTATCGATGGTGGCGAAAAGATGTGTATTCAAAGAACGGCAATCTTCGGTCTTTGCTGCGCTAAAGACCAAATTAGAGATCCGTACAATTTCATAATATCACTTTTCTATATTACTTCTTGTTTCCAACGCATTCTGTTTGCGATTAATTGATATCGCATCAGAAATCAGCTAAGAATAGCCAACGTTCAAACCTTCGTAAAGCAGTTCAAGCAGCTCAGAATACTTGTGCTGATCAGCCAAACGGTAGTAAAGCGTTCGATAAATTTGATGCGCCTCGTAGAAATCGCCCTCCGCTAGGCACAGAGTGAGCTTTTTTTCTAGACGCGAAACTTTTGCCATCTTTACGTTTCCTTCTGCTCTCAAGTCTTCAATATTGTTCTGTAGTGGCCTTTTTCTACCTGAAAAAATGCCCAGATCACGACCAGCTCGCCAAACAGCGATCAACGCAGTTTTAGAAAAACCAACTGTTTTATTATTCATTCGACGGCAACTGACATCCTGGCCACGTCAAGCGGTCAAAAATAACAGCGATTGCGTCAAAACAGCTCTTCTACATCACTTACTCGAAGACACATGAAGCATTTATCCTTTCCAGGCAGAATTATTTTGGTCGCGTCAAGTTCAATCACATTTGATGCTTAGAAGTGATGATAATTATTAAGTCGATAATTTAGACGAAAGCGTCGCCTAAATTACTATCGATAATATTAGATAGCAATGCGCTAGGATGGTACCTTTGATTAATGCTCTCGACAAGATGCATACGTACGCACGTTGTCAACGTTAATCATGCAAAGCGTCGCGGGACTCCGACGCAATTTCTATCACGACTGTAACAACACAACGTCAAGTGGAAATATAAAATTGTACTTGATGGCGGCGGTATTGAACACGCATAAAGTGAGAAACTGCAGATAGCCGTACTTCAGTAATGATATCTTCTTCAGTATGGGAGATGACTTATTTGATAAATCCACAGAGTTTAATAGCATCCCAGTTGCAGGGTGCCCGCTGGCATTGGTCAACGGTTGAACACTTATGGCTCCTGCTAAAAAAGGTAGTCGACTATAACGGAGAACCAGTGGTCAGAAATTTTTCTTCGGACATGTAAGAGCTAATGCTAGATAGCGTTTAATCGACGCTTTTCAGTTTATTATTTTATTGATAGGGTAGATTTTTATATATCAGAGTACATTTTGCGACAAAGGCATTAAAATAATTCTACAATCATCAACACTCAGCTAAAAACGCAACACAAACTTCAGTTAGATAACTACTTAGAGGCTACTTACGTCAGTTCATTGCGTAGGTTCAGGATAAAAGACCCTTAAAAATATCGCAATAAATCATATCATGCTTAGTGGTTCTATTGCAACCAGAACCAATGCCGTCTGTTCCATGCTTGCAAAAAGGTTTTCAGAAAGCCGAGAGATTTATTTGCATAGGTGGAGAATATGAGAGAAATATTTTTCATCAGAAACCCACAAAGTAATATTGGCAACCACTTAAGTTAGTTTAAGATCGTTGGCCAGTCAATCAAAGTTTTTAGTCAAATCAAATTAAATCAAAGAGGCGAATGCTCTCAATCTTACGCGTTACACGTGTTGTTACCATTGCAAGTTCGATATGCATGAAATGCAATGTGACCGAACCGAGATGAGACGGCGGCGCGAGTTATGCCATCTCAAATTGGTACAGCCACATTCACTTACCTGATCTGAAGAACAGAATATAAGTAGGGTGAAATTCAAGATTTTTTCAAATTCTCGAAAGCAGAAATCTCATAGAGGGGAGTATCGAATCAACGTAGTGTCACCTTACTCAAGCAGCCAAGTCCTGATAGTGGTGGTACCTGGCAACCATTTCATGATATCCACCTCTTCCGCTGTATTGCAATTTTGACGGTTCAGAGAGCAATTTCAGAAGTTCGCATGCGAGCAATTGCGCGAAGGTACCATCCAATCCAGGAATTCCTCCCTGTAAAAGGTAAGGCTTGACTGATTTTTCAGAACATTCTGAATTTCCTCAACAGTAAGTCCCAATAGGCGTATAATAACCAACGAAAATGAACTTATTGAATTTCTGATTCTCACTGTTTATTGGCGTTTTCATGTGCATTTTATAGCTACTTTCCCCTTCAGCTCAGCCTATATAACTCTACTCGCAATTTTTTCATCATTAATAGACAATCAAAGTTTACATCTGGTAAACTGTTCCAAAAGGCCAAATGCACCTTTTAATATTTGCACGTAAGTGTAAAGAAAATACTAGCATTCACGATGGAAAATGATACTTTAGCTGTGAAAAACAAGCTCATATTCATCAGCTTTGGTACATGGCTCGATTTCTTCTTGCTAAACGAAAAATTGTGACCTGAATAAAAGTAAACACTAATTTATTGAACATATGGCCGCTGTGTCGGCTGTTGACAAAAATTTTACGTGTTACACTGTGTGTTTGCCAATATTTTTTATTGAGTGCGCGACTGTTCCTGACATTATTCCATTTGACAGTTTGAACTCTGAAGGAAAATTGTGTCCGTAAATTGGTGCGGGCATGCCTGTCGCTGTAAGTAAGGGTTAATTAGAAGTCACGCGCGAACTCAAGGGGGCACGATGTCATACGAACACGTCAAGGGCAGTGGAATTAAGTCAGAAAGAAAAGGCCTTGGGCGGAATCCAGTCGAGGCGTTCTCAAAATTTTAAACTAGGGAATAAAAATTCTCTTCAAACTAGATACGCGCACCTACATTTGCATCAAACGCAAGCAAAGTGAAAACAACACTGAGCGCATGACTGATGACCAAAAACCTGTTCATACGTCAGAGAACATACGGTGAGGCCAAGTCTCTATCAAGCCGCGTATGTGTCTTACTTTCATTCCACCATCTTACGACTGCCAACTGTCGTCTTTCGGATGAAAATTGGGTTGAAATGGGCGTCGTCTATTTTCGAATAGTATGAGCCGGTTTTTTGCAATATGCCAAAAACAATAGAAGTGGACACAAAAGATAAAAAGTACCAAGGATGGGGTATTCTTAGCGCGGGCAATGACTTTTTTCCTAATAATAAAATAGACGCGAAGGATGGTAGTTAGAGCGAATGATCAGTCAAATTAAACGCGAATTATTTGTAGAACATTGAATTCACATTTAATGAACGATAAGTTTAGATAAGTAAATTGATTCGATCTCTGCAATTTATTTACGACAATGCTGCTGAGGGTCCTGTTAGCTGCTGCTCTGGTTATCGCTGCAGGTTAGTTGTACATTTAAATTTTACATATTTGAGAGGTTGTCTTGCTTCGGTTTGAAAATGCGGTATGGTCAGGGACCTATTTCACTAAAATTAACTAACGTACAGCTGCTTAGTTAGATGTGAGCTTAACAGGCAGCATCTCTTGACTCTTAAACGGACTCATATATGCGTGAGAGATGATAGTCACCCAACCGAACACAACTCTCACCGACTCAACTTTTATAGAATAGGCCTCAGTTAATCAAATCAGTTCTTAAGAATAATAATATGAATTCTTGTTGTTTGCGTTTATCGTTTCACAACTCTTTACACTGGCCTCAAAAATATTAGTCCGAACTTTGCTTTGTTGGATTACTTTTTTGTTTCATATGAACCGAATAACAGTTTGTTGTTGCCTTAAATGCAAATTTTCTATTTCCTTCGTTCATACCTTTTGGAATGAGAATCTAGCCGTCGGTTATCATTTAGTCGCTGATGAGCAGTCGGAAGGAATACTGGGAGAGTGCATCACGAAATGCTTCAATGACCTCGAAGAATTCCCAGCGCTGATCAACTTCATGGGGACGACCCCTGCGAATCAATTTTTAAATATTGAAGGCATGTGCAGGTAACTATTCCCAATACTTTATGTCAAACGATGCTAACAGAAGCGATCATACGGTCCTCCATAGTACTTTGGGGCGTAAGCAATTGCTTTAGCGCAGGGGAAATGGAGTTTATAGTTTAGAAATCCCTCAAGTGTCACCGTCTAAAATATTTTGATGAAATTCTTGATTTTGTAATACGTTTAAATATTTGCCTACACTCTCTGTTACAGTATAGATGACAGTCTTTACGATATTGAATTGCTGCGAGCATCGCATGCTCAGTGGGAAAGTAACAGGATTGAGAATACTCACAAAATTGAAAAGAATACATATAATTTATTTCAAAAACATAAAATATTGCCAGCTGTTACATTTCTCTTACAAATTTTAGCAAAAAAGTCGACCTAAGCGCATGCGTCGGAAAGTGCGGTGCATCGGAAAGCCAATTTCATTCGGAATACTTGGACGTCGTGTGCAATCCAGCACAGCTGGCAGGTAATATTTATATTAAAATTAGAAGGTTAAATTATTCGCAGAATTCACAGCCGACAATGAGCATGATGGTTATTTTTATGCATTCTATTTATCATAATTTCACAGCTATCGATTGTCACAATGTTATAAACTCTTTCAAACGATGAAAAATAACGAAAAAGGCCGTAACAGAATTTAGCATCAGCTCCTTCGGATGTGCTCTAATACTTTGCATTGCAAAATTTCCCTTTGAAACTTTTACATTTGAATTGTTTGCTCGTCGAATTGCATCAATTTGAATTGTTGGTATCATGTACAAACAAGATCTGGTCGTTTATTGAAAGGCTGATATCGTCATTTCTCTCTGCGATAGAATTAATTGCAGTATGTTGTCATATCGTGAGAATCGATTTAAATCACTTTTAGAGATAAAAATGCACGAAACCTGTCTAAACGGCCAGGGGGATGTCATTAAGCAATTATGCGACACTCAGTGCGCTGGCAGCATTGAAGATATGCAGGAAAAACATCAACTGAATGCTTCTGAAGTGTTAACCGACGACAGTTTCTGCAAGTAACAGTTTTAGCATTTAACAGAATGCATCAGTGGTAACAGTAATAATAGTATTAAGTACTAATGGCAAATTAAATTGTTGCGATATTTTAAAGCAAACAAGCAATCAAGTATGGAATAATTTTAGGCCAAAGAAAAATGTAAATAAGGTAATTCTTCTCATTTCTCATTATTTATTACAGGATTTTATTTAAGCCTAATTTAAAATGCCATTGCTTTTTAGAGTTGTTGAGTTGTTTAATGATTATCATTAAATTCATAAAATATTAGTTATAAATCTAATGCCACAGATTTGCCACTTTGGCATTCATTCAACCGTTCATTTTTCGAATTTACTATTTTAACATGCAAATTGGACGAAAACGAAAGCAAGCGCGAGGAATTATGTTGAACGATCTTGCATTTTCTTAATAAAATTATAATTTAGTAGAAAATGTCATAACAGGCACATTACTGTATTATCTCGTTGTAAATATTGTTGTATACAACTATATTAGGTGGTGTCTAATTAATTTGGTCTATCATCAAAATTTGCAATTCACATCAGTATGTAAAGCATATTTTTGTTTGAATATCATCTGATATGGTGCAATACGGAGTGCATCTTTTGCAGATTGAAGAAGTGTCACTTGCGGTGTTTCCTCGAAACAGTAGCCAAATCGTGCCACAGCTCCGACGCTGACATCGGCCATTTCACCAAACGCTGGCTTAAAAGCACCGTGCAAGCGATTGGCAATGACATAGCGAAGGCATCGCCAAACACAGCAGATCAGCTATGCGACTTCTTCTCCGATTCGAATATCATACTAAGCGAGGAAATTCAATATGGCTCCGAGTTTAGCTCCAAAGCGAGTGTCCAACGCAGCAACAGTCTACTTCTTTTCCCTATAATTGTTGGTTTTATTTTGGCTCACTTGTTTCATCAATAATTTTGTCAGCCATGTCTGTATACGCGCCTAAAAATTTCCATCATAATAAGGACACTTTCCATGCCAAAGAGCATATTTTTCACACCAAATAGCAAAATTTGTAAGCTAAATTAGTGAGAAAAATGTTTGTTTTGTGTAGAAAAGTGCGTCTGTTTGAACTGAAAAGTGTCCTTATTCAAGTGGAAATAGTACCTGTTGTCTTTCGGGGCTCATTAACATAGTCAGCAGAGGTTATGTTACGCTGCTTGAGTTCCAGGGTTTTGCTAACAATGCTACGCGTAACAATCTATGTTACGAACACACTGGCTTAACAACCGCGTATAACTTACACAATACGAGTGACTCGCATTTGACAACTTTGTAAAGAGTTTTCCTCGCATCAAATGTAATGTCACTCTCACCACCTCATCAACACTTTTATCAACCAGCATTTACTGTATCACGTTTTACTTTTTGCAGTGACAATATCATCTGTCATAAACTGCATCACTTTGCGTAAATGACGTTTTGTTCATATTGTTTTGTCGGCGCAATGCAAGGAAGAGTCCGAAAGCTTGGAGTTAGCGTCTAGGCAAACGCATGAAGTATTTTCACTTGATCAGAACTAATATTTCACTGATTAGCAAACACTCGTTTGACCCAAATACTTTGAACAGTATATCGGCTTGCATTCTCTATCTCTGCTCTTAAAGTAACACAATATTTTAACTGTTAAATCAGAGTGTGTTCGAGCGTGAAAATGATCAACAGCAAAGCTATATCATCAGTAGTAGTAGTAGACAAGTTTTGTGGTTCAATAAACAGGTCGAATGGTTCTTTGGGATAAATTCTCGTTATCCATTAGCATTACACTCGTAATTTCGTCATCACTATATAAGAAAATGAGACTTTAATCTCGCAGTACCAAGGCTAAAGCGGGGAAGACATGTTCACGCAACGCTGTCTCGTTCTTCCTCTTAACTACTCCGACACTCCCTAGATATATATCCCTCATCCTTGAACAATACGTGAGCAATTTCAGTCGAGAAGATTGCCTTCGTCGCTTTGTTGCTGACGAAGAAATTTCGAGACTGTGCGTCACTTACTGTAGTATAAAGTTCGCATTTACTATACACGTTTGCATGCATTATGACCTTTAATTCACATACTTTGGTAGGTACTTGATGATCTGGTTTCAGTGTGGTTCATTCAGGGCCCCGTCATGAACACCATTATCCTTATGACACTCTATAGCGTCACGTCTGCAGCTCTGCGTTTCTTTGTCGCAGACAACCAACACCGATGACAGATACTAACGTCATAAAGACTTAAACCAGCTTTGCATTCATCTCAAACCAACGAAAGTGCAAAAACATCATTTTGTTTCCAGCGAGTGCCCATCCTCCCACTCTACGAGCGATTGTCAAAAGAATCCGGTTGCTTCCGCTATTTACTCAGATCGTGAGTTCAATTTCTATAAATGCCCCGCGGACGAGNGCCCATCCTCCCACTCTACGAGCGATTGTCAAAAGAATCCGGTTGCTTCCGCTATTTACTCAGATCGTGAGTTCAATTTCTATAAATGCCCCGCGGAGGAGAATCGCCCATTCCCATTCGTCTTCGTTTGCCTATTTGAAATTCAAATCGATCGAATTTCTTAGCGAACGAAAATGCTACGAACAATCGTGGTGATTGCCGCCTTTGTTAGCGCAACTTGTAAGTTTCTGTGCTTGCTATTGTTACTTCCGTTAATGAATTTAGAGTTGCTTGACCTACAGGGCTTTTTTAGCGATTGCAGTAGGAATTAGTATGCGAGGTGTAAAACTATTACTTAAAATAGCATCTGCTAAACGATTTTGGCTCGTTATTTAGCAACTGAGAATACTTTTCGTTATGAATTCCTATTTTTTATGCAATGTAAATTCTATTTTACAACTGCTGGCGCAGAATAGCCGATCTTTGATCATAATCATACCTTATAGATATTTTCTTTACAACTGCTTTATTTACAACAGTTTCAGTTACAATTGTGGGTAGTGCGGCCATTGGATAGTAGCACGGATAGAATTATATCGGCTCTCTTGCTGTGTAAAGTTCATCAAATTTCATGCGCTCTTTAAAGTAAATAAGTTTTTAACTTAGTCGCAAGATCGATCAAAAGTCACGTGCGCAGACAGAAGTCGTCACGCGCTTGCACAATTAATCGCACTGCGCCCTATTCATAAAATTGTGGAGCGTTCCAAAATTGAGGAATTGAGTCTCAATTCTGCTTAGTCGTCATCGTTGTCTCATTATCATATGCAAACAGAAGCTCAGGAGAGGGATATTGAACCTCAGTTTTTCAATTCACACCACTTAGTAGTTTTTTGAACAAGCAATGAATGAAAAGTTTTATATAAGAGTTCCCTTATCGCAGGAGTTAATGGATATTACAAAGCAAAACTCTGGTGGCATTAAAAGTGACTGATTTTACTGTAACATACGCCATCTCAACACCCTAATTATCATTTCTCGATAAATGTTCTGTTTATCTTCCAATATCCTTTTAATGACTTACAACGCAAACGATGAACTGATTTCAGTCAGCGCAAATCCGCTGATGACGAAATATGCGGATATGCAATCGCCGTGCGTAAAACAATGTGCGGACAAGCTGGTCAACGTCAGTACATCTATTGACTTTACCAAAAATACCAACTTTGGCCAACGATTTTCTCATCTCGATGGCATTTGTAGGTAGGCGCTTTATCTTCTTAAAGCGCGAAAGATTCCTTGGCAATATAAAACGCAATTTGAAGTATACTTCTTTGCTTTTGCTACTGACATCGAACTTCACTTTCTTTTTTACAGCTCTAATTTAAAATTCGAGTTTTAGTTTTTAACTTTACGCATTTCAGAAACATCAGCGTGGCTCGACAATGTGTGAACGACTGCAAAGTGTCCTTCAACATGTTTGACATGAAAGCAATGAAAGTTATGTGTGTGGAAAAGACATTGGCAGGTGAGCCGCAAGTTTGAAGCGAAACTTGATTACGCCGTTTAATTACGTTTCATGAGGAAGAACAGGGCACTATGCCTTGTTTATTTAACGGCAAAAACTTTAGTCAAACATCCTCATGCGTAACCTTCATTACAAATCTCGCAGCCCCTTTTCTTATATCTGTTCTGCCGAAAATAATGAAGCATAGCTTATCGATACCATAATCTAGAGGTGGTATGGGTGGGCGCCTAGGGAGAAACGTACCTCCCATACTCTCTCACCTCCATCTCCACTATGACCACTCTCTCAATTAACTGCTTGCTCTGCAGAACTAAAAACGCACCAATCATGCTACGACGGTAAAAGTAAAGTGATGAACAAGATCTGCGACAAGCGGTGCGGCGGTAAAATTGAAGATACAGAGACAAAGCTAAAGCATATAGTAAATGCGTCGAAGACGACCGCTGAAGATATAGAAGCATCTATGACGGCGGCAGCCGATGCATGCGAGTAAGTGAATGTATAGCACACAATTTCAGCCTATATTAAGTTAAATCATTTTTTGCCCCTTTCAAAATGGTCAAAACAAAAAACAGTGCCTTTATTCACCAACACTAAACTCACTCACAATGGCCTTTTTGAATCTCTGAATGAAGTTTGTACTATGATTGAAGTTATTTTACTGAACCTACGTGCCCTGTCATATATAATTAACGAGTGTATACACTGACAAATCTAATACTGTTAAAATCGTGAAACTAGACGTTCAGATCAAATTGACATGTACTATAATTTTAAAGACTAATTTCATTTGATAGAACTAGTCGAACCAGTTTGATAAAAATATAGCGATTGCGGAATTGCAGAAACTGCTGACGCGGTGATTGCTTGGAAACCTGATTTAACAGGAAATAACTGAAAAATGATCAATCATCGCGTCTACAATTGCGCAATTGCAATCGTTTCATGTGACTGACCTCAAAGGTCTTAATGAAGCAGGTTTCACCCCGGAACCTATTTCATTAAACTATTATAACTGCAGAATTACGAAACCGCACCCCTGTAAGTGCAAAAAATGGTCGGAAAATGGGGACAAATTGAATAATTTCCTAGCTCTGCGCTTGTCAAACCGCAACTTCACTGTTATACAATTACGATACAAGCTTTTTTGATAAAAAGTCTGTGGGGCTTTTGTTTGAACACGAAAATGATGATCGCGAGCCTGAGACACTGTAATAATTGACAATTAGGAATATGAGCCTGTTTTCCTAATTTTAGGATTTACTCTTACCGAGTTTTCCCCAGTTTGAGCATCTCCGAATAGATGCTTCAGGCCTTTTATTTTGTGCAATGGAGAAATCGCAAAATGGCTAAAATGAAATATGAGCTAGGGTTCGATCAATTCAAAACATTCGATGATTTAACGAACTGGTCTACCTGGCTCTTGCTCACATATTCCTATCTCACGGACCATTTTAGGCTGTCCAAGTGCCACGCGCGCTGTAGTCGAGACACATACTCGCTATTATGCAAGGAGAGTGACCCCCAGGCGAGCGCCTTCCTGCAGAAATACATCGAGGACATCCTAAAGGCGGTCAGCGACGATTTCACCGAGCTAGGCATGCGCTCAGTATTGAAAGCTATAATGCCGAAGCAATGCCACTATATCTTCCGGCCCGCGGCTTTCTTCAAAGATCTCCCGGAATCCGAGGAAAATGATGCCGGACAAGGCGCTCTCGCAGCTTTGTTTCAAAATCCGCAATAACTGAACAGCGTTTCGCGTTTCCGATTATTGACAAGCGTTGCAGAGTTTTTAAAGTTGATAAACGTTAGAAAGTCTAATTAGAAGAGTTTCGTTTCAGTCAGTATGCACATGCCAGCTCTCAGTTGTAGTTTGCTTGCTAAATACGGTTTGCTTAACCGCTAAAAACATGGTAACTATATTGGAATTATAAATAAAGCTAATATAGGTCAATGAGAAAAATTTGCACCCAGAGAAGCAAATGCGAAAGAAGTTTCAAGGATGAGGAGGGAACCATTTTATGCTTATCGTTCGTCTCATTTAGCCCTATCCCCGATCGTGTCCTCTCCCAGTTAATTCCCTTTTCTTAGTTGCAATCGATCAATTCTTTCTGAATTAAATTGCTCGTGCCTGCTGCACGCTATCCTCGCAAACAGTTGATATTCAGTTGTAAAATTCAACAATGCTTACCATCTTCGCATCAGATGTCATAATATGATGTCCTTACGCAGTAGTCGGCCGTCTTTCACGCATTGAAACCGCCAACATCGCGATGGAACCAGAATTTAGAACTCTGATGTTCAAGTCAAAGCTGAAACAAACTCGTCCTTATCGATATAATCTTCATCAGTTGCCTACTGGAAATGAATTTTGAAGAGCAAATTAAATAAATCTAAATTTCAAGTGATACATTGCATGAAATAGTAGTGCAATGCATTTGCAATATTAAATGTGGCTGTAAACAACGTTGTAGACCTAAAATCTCTATGGTTTCGTTTACCTTCAGTTTTTGCACTAAGTAATTATCGAAACAAAAGAAACCAACGATGCGAATTGCAAGTGATGATATCATACAGTAAACGAAATGATGATATCGTGCGTGACACTGTGCATTCAATAAATAAAAATACGGGATCGCAGGCCAGAGGATGATCTTTGGCATTTACGGCCAATCAGCGTTAAAACTTTGGGTTAAAGACTGTTTTCTGTTCTCCCGCCTACGTCAATAACCAGTTCTGTTCATTATCAAAAAGTAGATAAATGCCGCCGTTCTCGTACAATTTTCATACACTTACTGTCACTGTGCAGTCACCGTTTCTTCGGCCTGTTTGCCCTGATCAATTGCTACTTCCCATCTGAGCAATTGAATTGTGTCTTCATAGGCCTTTCGATTCCACCTACCATACTTTAGTTACCGAACCCTCTAACTGTCAGAAATATAAATGGCTTCTTTGCTACAGTTCACGGCCATCGCCGCTCTCTTCTCACTAGCTGGTAAGAGCTCTTTACTTATACCCATTTCTTTACTTAAGTAAGGTAGCAGTCCTACTTGCGCAAGTGTAGCTCCCATCTGCCATTGATTCGACACAAACAAACCTATCCTGTTCTTGTTTCGGACAGTTTTTGCGTGTAACTAAAATTAGCTCACGTTCAGTGCCAAATTGAGAAGTTTCATAAACATTCTGCACGCGCAGAGAAGTGTAAACTGAAAACAAAAATATTATCCTCCCATAAACACTGCTCCATGAAATTACACTACTTTTCAGTTGCCGCGCCAATTTCACTAAGAGGTCTCGAACCGATGGTATCCGACTGTATACAGCAATGTACAGCCGACTTTCATAGCGCTACGAACAACCTTGAGTTTGCGAAAACCACTGATTATGGGTCGCAGTTGATCAACCTTAACAAGACATGCAAGTAAGTTTGTTTTCGAATTACATAACGATTACGTGCAACGCAAAACTTTCGCTACGAAAAAAAAAGAGAGAAGACACAGCCAGTAATTAATAAGATGCCGTTTCATAAGATTTCAAGCAGAGTTTGTGACGGGAAGAGTATTCGTTAGGGTCGGTTGAAGAGAGGAAATATTTTTTGCGCCTTGAAGTCATTAGAAGATTCTTTTAGTTGAAACGTCTAAATTTACAGCTCTTTTTCGGAACAACATGCAGTCGTAAATATTCATGAACGCAATTAAAATATTTGCTAATTTCTGTATTTGTTTTAGAGCATCAGAAGACGGACAAGCGTGTATCAAGAAATGTAATATCGAAACCAATCCGCTCGATATCCCCGCCTTGACTGTGATGTGCGACGAAAGACGACGAGCAGGTAAGAAAGTTCCGGTTTCTCATGTGAAAACAAGCGCTTGCCCTCGCTGAAACTTGTTATACTCGTTCATTTCAATCTTCGCGCAGCGAATCTATTAAAAGTTTGAAACCTGCCGTTTTTCCCGCTAACAATTTTCTCTAATACAAGCCCCGGGACATTTTGTCGAAATACTTGAAATGTCATTTACCGGCAGCATCTGCGCTTGTCAGCTATTGATTTTTTACTAATTTAAATTTGCCTAGTTGAGCGATTTCTTTAGCAAATGCTATAAATATTATATTGGTGTCTGAAAAACTTCAATTAGAGACTATTTGTGTTCTGTGAGGAAACGGACGCATATTATACCGCAGTTTTCATGGGATTCTGCTTTTCAGAAGTCGCATCGCACCAGGTTTGCTACGAGGAAAATAATGAGCATGTCAATATGATTTGCGATGAAAAATGTGGCGCCCACCTGATGAGCCATGTCGACTCCAACGGCAAACCAATGAAACCAACTCTGCAGGAAACTGCTACTGCTTGCACGTAAGCTTCTTGCTACTTTTACTTATAGTTGAGCAACGTATCGTGCTTAGCATATTTTCATTTCAACTCCTTAACATTTAAAAATCTTTTTCCACCCGAATCTTTTGTCAGTCTGAAAATGTAAAACACAAATATTTACTTCACGAAATCGCTCCATGATCACGTAACGGGTGCTGATTTATGAATCGCGTGGCAGTTGTCTTTCAACACGTACACACTTTTGAGTAGTTTTTGGCCGAAAACCAATTCCCGCTCTTTTACGACAAATCATGACGAGTAAACCACGTTTTACTTCCGACCTTGTCTCCGATGGTTTGGTCAATCTAATCTTTACTCTTCTCGATCAAAATATGATCGCAATAGTTAAGCGATCTCTCTAGTCTTTAGTCTTATATCTGAACGTTATTCCGAAACAGCTCGCGTGGTCGAAGGTAAACTAGTTGAGATGGAGGGGTGAAAGATAATTGATTTGATATTTTTCAAAGAACCGGTTCAGGAGGTTGTTGGAATTTTGAAAAAGGAACGAGAAAATTTCGAGTGAGCCACATGACATGTACGCCATCTAAGGCTCGCAAAAAACTTGATTTCACGTTTTCCATCGGTGTTCTTACAATTTTCCCAAAATATTTATAAACACAGATTTATGTACAGCTGAGCATCTCTCTGATCAGCCAAAACATTTTGCAGTCAGCTATGATAAAAACAACACAATACAACATTTTTAACATAATATATAAATATCACGATTTCAGGCGATCGCGTTGCCACGCATCGTGCAGTCGGGACGCTTTCGGAGAGTTGTGCAAAAATACGGATCCAGCGGCCGGTCTTTACCTTCAGCAGTTCTTCATTGAAGTGCTTGACGCCTTCAACCAAGGGCTGGAAGAGCAGGGCTTGATGCCATTCGTTTGGGAAAAGATGCCGAAGGAATGTCACGCTATGTTCTCGCCGCTCGAATTTTTCGGCCTCGGATCACCAGTGGAAAGTGTACCGGCCGTCGAATTAACTGAAACCGGCCACCAATAAATTGCCACGATGCAACTTTGTTTGGCTCTTTTGAAAGAAAACATATCTGTCCGACTGTTGTTATGTGCATACTGCTATTGTTTTGCTTACTGTGTGAAAGAGATTTCTCTAGTTGGTCCCGATGCTCAGTTCTATGCGCGTCACAACGGATTATCAAAAAAGAAAAGAAATTATTCTCCTCAGCTGTTAAAATAAAAGAGAATATGTCTGCAAGCATTCAACATTCACAAACTCTTGCTTAAGTAAATAACACTAAGAAAACTTATTCTGAAGCGAGACTAGTGGCGCTTCGGCATGCATTCAAGAAATTTGTTGTACAACCTCAATCCTTCTGCGCTACTGTCTAAGACATGAGTAAGACTGAAAAGAGATGTACAGTTCTATACACCAAAAACATGAGCATCATACCATTTAAAAAAATACAATATCGCTAGGTGTCACAAACGGAAGCAGCTTTATGAGGATGCTTGTTTACTGCTCCTGCATGATTTCACAATCAGCTTCCGAGATGCTCTTTGTTGGCGTATAATAGTAACGGCTGCAATTTTTGTGCGGTAGACTGAACGCAGGAGCTGATTGAATGCCGACCTATGCATGTAATTACTCGTCAAAGTTTTCGATCTAACGACCTTTGCGGGTATTATCGTCTCGCCTCGCTAAGCTGTTAGCGAACGGATTTCTTTCAAATAAGGCTTAATGTCGCTGTAAGATGCTAAGATTAACGGCAGATGTACATTATGAGATTTGATATTCTAGGAAGTTCTATAAAGCATGAAATTGGACATTGTTACGACTGAAAGGGTATAACCTTCTAGAACAGCGCGGAATGCTTTCACGCAACGGTAACTTTGCGCAGAGCGCTAATATTATTTCAAATTGTTTCTTCGAATCTTCCAATTGCAAACTTTCCTTGCAACAGTCGAAAACGTGCATCAACAATGAAGAGCGACAAAATGTAAGAATATTTTAAGCTATAAAATTTCGCGCACGAATGTCATTCCCACCATTTATTATAGGATAAAAATCTTGAATATCGAATTTGTGTTCTCGAGGAACAAGTCAGTCAGCTAATTCGACAAAGTGAAGCGTTTGAAAGACGATTTGCGGCGCTGGAAAGTAGTGCAAAACAAGTGAAATGTCGGAATGAAGATTTGGAGAGTTCGATGGTACATAAAAAGCCGAAAAATAAGCGCGAAATTCGGGTAAGTGAAATTTGAGAGCTGTTGAACAGGGTGGCTGTATCTGGCATAAGGAGCCCATTATTCAGTGATGTAAACGTTGCTATAATATTTAGAAATCTGCGAGCATCTCTGTGATTGACAACTGCGATTAGATGGGTTCAAACTGACAAGAGAAAGCAAGCAAATCTTACAAAAGCGAAGCTTACAATAGCTGAAACGGAATTTATCATTGTCACTTTTATTGCTAAACGTAATTTTGCTATTTTTCAAACAATTTCGACATTCTCACGATATGCAGTTGCAGTAGTACTGCGTTATATTGCAGCGACTTGTAGACATATGAAATTTTTATGTTATCAATGTGCCCATTACAAGTGTTCACAATTTGAACAAATAGCACGAAGAGGATAGGCATAACAGATTGTTCTCTTTTACCCATTGCATCATAATTTGATATAGCGGTCTGTATTACAAAACTTTTTAAGGTACTGCTGTAATCTTCACGTATTTTGTCCGATATGAAGTCGACGTAATACAGTTTTGGATTATTCTTGATTGCTCATGCGTCAATCACCAGTCACACAAAAGCAAGCAAATTGACACCTCTTATGAAATGCAACCTCAAATGTTCTTCATAACCATTCAAAAATGGAAAAGGCAACAGACGATGTCCGCTTTCACTAAAGATATACATTTATGCGTATAATTAGAAATCTTGCCAGTGATAAGTGTTCGTGAGGAATAATAGCGATATTAAGTGAACATAGACATTAAAGATTTCTTCCGTCATCGATCCCCCGTTTGGCTGAAGTTCTATATTTATGTTCTTAGAGCAGTATTAGGGAATGGGCTAAAAACAAAGCGTGCGAACGGATTTTTCACACAAGAGTATCAGAAATAGCAGTGTCACATTAGCCGTCGGATGACTCGCAAAAGCACGCAATCGAGTTCCCGCTCCGAAATGACAGGTGCTTTCTGTCAGTATCAACTTGTTATTTAAAAACAGTACATTGCTAAGTTATTCAAAAGTATTGATGCTGGCGAGCTTGTACTACTCGTGCATCGTGTCTGCTCCTTCTTACGTTTTTGTTCGTCCAACAGCAGCCTGTATAGCAGTCATGCATTGCAGCCACTAATGATCTGAACTTAAAAATAGTTTCGCACGAATGATAAAATAATATTTCTTTGACATGTCACATACTTGCTATGGAGATTAAACTGAGTAAGCAGCAAGCTATCGTCATAACTTTTTACTTCATTTCAGGATTCAATGCTCAATTGAATATGATACAGACTGAGCGGTTCAAAGATAAAGTGAACTCTCATTTAGTGAGCGCCAGTACCGAGACGTGAACTGAAGCCACAAATTTATTCATGTATTGATATGGTGGCGGATAAGCAACCGAGAGGAATCGAGACATTTTTTAAGCACATCAACTGCCCGCGACCGACGTAAACATTCCACAATCATTTTCCTGATTTTGTTGTCTGTCGAACCTGAATGTCAAAGTTAAAGTATCGATCGTCAATGCGATATGCATACGATAACTAGGAGCTTGGCACTTGGAAGACAACAAGTTATGAGCGATGCTAGGAGAAGTCGAAATGCATACTTGAGTGGGGCTGGAATAACCAGGCGTTGGTCGGTGGCGGCGAGACAAATGCAATAGTTGATTATATCCCGCGACCGCGGGGTCGCCAACCAGCCAATCGAGTAATCAGCGCACGGCGGCGTAAACCACTCTAATGTTCGTTTGATGAGATTGTAATCGCTTTCCCAAATTGAGTCTTCTGAAGATGCACTATAACGCGCATTTTCATCGCAACGAAAATGCAACGTAAGTTGATTGCTTCATCATATATCGATTCGCCTAAATGGGATTGCAGTCGCTTAGTTAAGTAAAAGAATTTGCTAAAATCGGTGTTCCAGAGCAATATTTTCTAATAATTCTGGTGGCGAGTAAAGAGTAACCGGACCAGACAGAGGCCGGCGTAGGGACATATAGAGATCCGTGTACCTTCCAAAATTAACCCTATTTGAAATTCCCTATCGAGTACTTTGGCCAAGGGAAGAGTTCGAATAAACGTTTTCCCACCGAAGAGGTGACCTTTCTTAGAGGCAGACAGGGGTACCTAGTGAGAAGGGGCACGGCCCCTTTCAGACGCTCAGCTTATCTCCCTGAGGCCGAGCGGTTTATTCATCTGAATCGAGCCCATGTTAGCCGCCAACTTTCTACCTGCGATGGGAAGCGTTCACACCCATACTGCCGTCAAATCATTAATCTTGATCTTTAGTTAATTGGTCTAACTTTTAAATTGCAGGAGGCGGCTTCCTATACCAGTGGACATACCCACTGTCCCCAGACGTCCAGTTGTGCAACAGAGTGACTTCCTGTTCGACTTGCATCAGAACTCTTACTTACCATCTTGCTGGACAAATCCAGTGACTGAAAAATCGTCAGTCACTACCAGTCGCTATTCTGTAATTGATAAGTCGGGCACTACAACCCCGAAGAGCAAGAGTATGCCAAAATCGTGGAGTTCGGTGAGCGAAGATGAGCAAGTGACGGTCGCCAGAATTTTGAAGAAGTTTTCGAAGGTAAAGCTGAGTACTTTTCAGTAAGGCCCCCGAGTATATTTGAAAATTATGGGAATAGGCACGGATCTCATCATACGAATACTAAGAATGTATTATTTAAACTTTCACATTGGCATTATTAAATGCAATATTTTACAACTGCACTCGACGTCCGAGTCATTCTTCGCATCAGCTTTTGCAAACAATCATGCTGAGAAGTAATGCCGAGGGGCTGTTTATCGTCGCGATTTTGGAATGATTGAATTATTTAAAGTATCATAATCGAAGTAGCTTTTTGAAATCCGATTTGAAAACCCAAAATGTTCCAGGGTGAATATTTTGTAAGGGAACACTATACAGTAAGCAGGTGTAAATATGAGGCGGTAGTGCACTTACCGTTGAAATACTACTCCTTTCCTCCCCGCTCACGTGATGGTGACTTCCAGATGATTTGCAAAGCGCCTAATGAAGTAATCTTATACCATTTTCCTCGCCAAACTTAATTCGAACAACTGGAAGAGCACATATATGCTATTCATACCAGGGTAAAGCACAGAACCATTGAAAACTGTCAATGCCAAAATTGCCCCCGTTGCAGTTTACAATGTTGCTACATGAAACTGCAGCTTCCACCTTTATCTGTAAATAACTCATGTCATGACGCGTATTTTAATGGCGCAATTTCAGAGAACCACCATCCATGGAATTTCTCGAATTGCCTCATCAAAATCATGCTGCGGAAAATTTTGTTGGTCTTTAGTAATTATAGCTTGCCTTGTCATTTTTCTGACGCAGACGTACTGGACGGTAACGAACTATCGAAGATACGAAAAAATTTTGAAAATAAAGGCAAATTGCGTTTCCATACCTATTTCGAGTTTCGTTTAATACAGCAGCTTGGCTTCAGACAGTCTACGAGCCGTCGCCCTTTCCCGCCGTCACCGTCTGCAGCCTTAATCCATTCCGAAGGAGTTTAGCGAGAGAAATTCCGAAAATTCGACGAATGGTTGAAGCATTTTTGCCAAGAGAACCAATTTATTCAGCAAGCTTTCTTTCAGTTGGAAACATTCGACAAGGCTCCGCTTGGCTCTTCCAAGCGACAGCAAGCCAAGGAAAAGCTGACTCTAGCCCTGGCATCTTTGCCAGAAGAGGAACGCGTGTTGTTGTCGAATGATAAGCTTGATTTTATCGAGCTTTGCTCTTTCGATGGTCGTGATTGCACAATTGAAAAGTATGCATTTACACGTTTATCTAACGGGGCGAATTTCACACAACTCTTTTCGTCCAACAGCTGCAATGACAGTTGTGAAAAGCGCACTATTGGTCAAAAGTAACGTCATGGGAGTAAGTTAGTATGCCCAAATCAAAACTGACCAATAACCGTGCTTCTCACATTTATACACGCAACAGTTACGACGAGAACACTTTTGTGGAATTAGCGATTAAATGCTCAACTATTGCTCTGAATCTCATTCTACTTGCACTAAATGCATCGTTGTTTGCGAATCCGAAAATATGAATTTGAATGAACTGCAGCGCCGATTCCACCAAATTCACGAATCCAGCGTACATAATTTCATGCTACTTTGCATTCTAGGGATTTCAAATTAACAATTGATCCGATCTACGGGAATTGTTACACGTTCAATGCTGATACATCAACAAATATATCAAGCACAAAGCATGGATCAGCGTACGGTAATATCGCTATTATTGTACGGGAAATGTAGTAAAATGTCGGTTTTTAAAGTAAAATGCAGATTATAAAACTAACTGTCAGCTTTATTGATCAGGAATATTTTTTGCTCGCTTATTAAAACGATTGTTAATAAGAATTTAATTGACGATCAGCATTTTCTCTTCCGTTGGTCGGCACACTGCGAAAGTCGGCGGTTGCGTAACTGATGAATACATAATTCTAGACTATATTTTAAGGACTTATAATGCAACTCAATATGCATACCGGAGATTTCATCAGGACATCCGAAGCAACTGGCTTCCGCGTATCGATTCATGGAAAATCTCACCATCCATTTCCCGATTCCAACGGATACAGTGCGCCAGTTGGTTTCTTAACGACCTTCGGTATAAAGAAAGTGAGATTTTACTTTGTCATTGATCTGGATCGAATCAACATTGAGCTCTGAAATTGCATCTTATTCTTTGCCTAGCTATGGAAATATACCATTGAGAGTCAGTATTACTAAAACCAGTCCAGCAAAAAAATTAATAGCGCTGTCATCCTTAAGGGACCTGAGAGACATTTCAGGCAACCACAGTAGCGGACATGTTTCAAGACGTCTTTTACTTAATGACAAGATTATTCAATTTTGAACCGGAGTTCCTCTAAACTAGCCCTACCATCTAACATTGCCAGTTTGTATTTATGGAAAGCGCCAATCTGCGACCAACTGCAAATTTCTTTTGAAACTGCGCGACTGTGCAATATTCGCTCTGTCATATACATTTGGCATATTTCAGCGCCTAACGCATACATTTTCAACGCTGCGCAGCAATTGCACGAAAAAAGGGAAAAACCAAAAGTACATTTATCCGGAGTACGATTATCAAATGGAGGTGAGATATTTACCAGTATTGTTAAACTATCGACTGCGAATTTATGGAGCGTAAATATGTGGAAGAGGTTTATGAATGGTAATGATATTCATTCCGTTTCGTTCATACCACTCAGTTTTTTGCGGTGATTGCGACAGATCGTTTAGATGTTTGAGTCTGTGGATATAGCAACGCTGAATTGCTAAACGAGCCACATCGAAGTGTCACGGGCAGAAAATTAGCAATTTTATTATTGTTATTATATCTGGTTTTAAGCTGAGAGACACGAATCTTTATTAAGGGGCGAAAGCATTTTGCATTATTGAGTAAAGAGTTCTACATTTATCGTATAGTGGAAACGGTAGTTTTGTCTCACTTTCAGGGCTGCCAAAGAAGTTGCATTCAACGCGCGCTAATTGAAATTTGTTCATGTGCCGATCCCCGTTTACCGACTCCTGCTAATACGAAACGCTGTGCAACACAGAACGACGCATTTCTTCGTAAGCGTTTGCTTTAACATTTACGAAACGTTGGCTCTGTTGGCTTTCAAAACTCGTCCGTTTATTGCACTTAATTTATTGATTTGCGTGGAGAAAAACTTTTCAATGGCTGCAGGATTGGAAATAAGCATTGGTCAATTAAGAATCAGTCTGAATCACTTGCCATTTTAGGAGAATGCCTGAAGACAACGATGTTCAAAATGGGAGATGCGAATCTCAATCCACGCATTTTGAACGGTTGTGAGCAAGAATGCCGGCTGCCGTGCGACCAGGAAAATTTTGACGTCGCTATTTCGATGGCTCAGTGGCCTGCCAGCCCTGCGAATGTAACAGTTATAAGCATTGTAATTTTGTGAAAAACAGATGCAGTCTCCGATTTTAGATCGACAACTGCTATGATCCTAATCCGGATGAATGCTTCAAACATTACAAGTAAGCAATCTGAAGACTATCACTCTCTGTATAATTAGCTCAATCATCACATTAATATTCGACTATCACCATCGCAGGGAAATTGAGGCATTTAATTTTATGTTAGCCCACGTTTTTTGGCTTTTGCCTTTGAAATGAATGCTATATGCAGCAAACGATTCAAGCCGCGTTTTTGCAAAAAAGTGATATAAGTTCATGAAACGTAACTTTCGTCCGTTTGGCCATATGCCAAAAGACGTAGAAGTAGCCGCTAATTAATTATCATAATCATTTATTATGTGCAAGAGAAATGACTATTTTATAATAGCATTGATGTTGGAGCTAATTGTGAGTAGGTTTAAGATTCAGTTGCGTGATATAGTCATTATGGTTTTTATTTTCGGGCTCTCTTTCATCAATTTAGAAGCGATGCCATTTTTTGCATTTATTTCACTGACAGATCTAACGCTTATCACAATATTATTAGAAGCCTGGCAACCTGCCAAATATACTGAAAATGTCACACATATGATGTTGCAGACGATATGCCGCTCTAATAGAAGTCTACTATCAACAGTTGAGCTATGAAGAGCACACCGAAAAAGAAGCAGCTGGAGTGGGTGTTTCGGGAGTATAATCTACGCGGGACTCTCTGACCCTCACCTTCATGACCCATTTTCGTATTCGTTAAGCAAATAGTGCCACAAACCGTCTTAAATTTTGATACTATGGCAAATAGTTTTGTATTTCCCGCCTTTTGTCTGCCCGTTCCAGGCGTGTTCGGGAAACAGAGAGTTACCGCGTTGAATTTGCTTGTCGTATTTTCGCATAGTATATGTAATAATTTCAGAAATGCCCCTTCCGACTCGCCGATCTAATTGCTGATTTCGGAGGACTGCTCGGCTTATGGTTAGGTTGGTGTTGGCTGCAAATTGTTTGACAAATGGAGCAGATTTCAAATTTAAAGATAAACTTTTTAGGCATCAGCTTGATGTCTGGCTTGGAGGTGTTGGTTCTCCTCTGGGATGTATCAGTTGCGACGGTGAATCGTCCGGGAAAAAATGAAGACTTTGGTTCGAGGTCGAATTTCCAGACAAAGGCTGCAAGGAAAACCGCTCACGATTTTGATCCGATTCATTTCACTCGTGCTGACATGCAAATATCTGCTTTCTAAAATACTGTATTCGAAGCAACGGATGATTTTTAAGTTTCTTGGTTATTTGTGATTTTAGTTTTTAATTTTTATGGGCAAGTGCAAGCGTGACTGTACCTTTGCTTCAAGATTTTAACTGCCTTCGAAACGGATCAATAAAAGTTTTCGTTGTGAGAAAGTGAATTATACGAAGCAATTTTATTCTAATATATTATGTTATTCGGACAAAATTTGCAGTTTTTTTGGTATATAAGACGTTGATTGCCTCACTCGACATCGAATTCAGTTTTCTCCATGATCATTTTTTTGTCATACAGGCGAATAAAAATCTTAGTTGAGTTAACTACACTGCAGTAGTTGTAATGGCAGATCATTATTTTGCAAAGACAATAGAAAGCCATCGCTTTTGTTTCGTTTAGGCTCGAATGCGTTTTGTATGTTACGCCAATTCATCCGATCTCTCCATCCATATGTGTCGTCACGGCGCGCGCTCTATCTGGGCATCAAAAACGCGCAGGTAAGCGTCGTATCGCGCGATGGAAACTGGAAAATTCATCTGAACGTAACTTGCCTTCGGCGGGGTGGTTTTGTTCTCTGACCAGAACACCGAACAAGGATCTTAACGATAGCATCAGTAAACGATAAGATCAATCACATGCATTGCGAGATCTCAGGTTATTTCTGTACCGACAGAAATACTACATTTGTTGACGCCTGTTCCATTTGTGGCATTTACTTGAGCTCACCTTAGTTCGCTAAATACGCGGAGTTTATTTCAAACTTTAATTCACTGTTGGAATTAAAGTAAAAGGACAGTATGTATTTCGCGCAAGTAGCAAATAAACTCGTGTTCATCCCGAGATGATCAATATAGTTTTCAATCTATCTCTCTCTGTTATGCAATTGATACGGTGCACTTTTCATGCCGTTAAAATTATTTTCCATTTCCAAGAACTGAGAGCATATAAAATATGATCCTGTTTGAAATAATTAGCTCGCTAGGACGCTAATTTTGCCGCAATCTTTCTGTTTCCCGCGTTATGCCTCGTACGTACACTTTAGTATGGCCGAACTTTTGACCTTTATCTGTTACCATAACAAACCGTAATTGGCGTATAATTTTCAGGGCACTTGGAACAAAACCATGCTGTTTATTTTGTTATGGCTCTCTGACTTGTTTCTATGGTTCAGCTTGGTGGGTAATGTTCTGGCCATAGCCGTTCTTGTTCGCTCAAAGTTCCGCCAGTTTATGGGCAGCACTATACTCACGGCGCTGAGTGTAACCAACCTTTTCTTTCTGCTCGTCACCCTCCCGGTTTATGCTTATGTGACGTTAGCGTCGATTTTTCCGTCGGCGCGAGGTCCAGCCATTCAGCACTTTCTGCTCTACAGTCATCCCATCGCTTCCATGTTCCAGTATGCTGGTACTTGGCTGATCGTTGTTGCCACCATTGAGAAATACATCGAGATCTGCCATCCGTTCACATACGAGCGTTATTGCACCAGGTAACTTATTTTTGCATGCATTTGAGTTTGTTTCCTGCTCATACTGCTTATTTCTTGCTTTGCTCTTGATATCGTAGTTGTATTTTAAAAAATGAACGATTTTTAAAGTGGGTGTGTGACAGAATAGTAGGTTTTGTGATGAGCGAGCGGCAGAAGTCGAACAGTTGGAGGGAATCACGAATACCAAGAGATTCTCCCCTTCATCTCCCCAAGCTTCGCTCTTAATGAGGAGCAAAATCAAGCTAAAGACTGCTGGAATCTTTAGCATTCGATTCAACTAGCACACTCATAATTCAAAAATGCTCTAATAAACTCACAGTGAAGGCAGTTCATTTAACTAAGAATATGAACTATATGCGGTCACAGTATTTCCAAATTTAATAAGGCATAATTTTGCTTTTATAATTGTTAAAGGTCAGTTCGGGTAAAAGACGACAATGCTGTTGTACATTTATATGCGAGACACTGATTTATCAAAAAAATCGATCGGAGATCACGAATGTCCTATCATTTAAAAACTAACTTTGGTGAGACAATTTGCCTGATACTTCTATGGTGGCGGCAAGAAGTAACTTGCTCCGGCGCGCGGCCTATTTCTCGTCTAACTATCCTTCGTAGGCAATCTTTATCTGATAAGAAATTTTCACCGGACACCGTTGTCGACCGGACTCGAAACGTTCGGCCTTGTACATCGATCAGCTGAGCATAGGTTTAGAAAAATGCCGTTAAATGACGGTGTTATTTTTCGTTGGGACGAGAGGTTGAAGCGAGGTGAATGACTGTAGAGCGATAACGGCAGTCTGTAAAAACAGTAAAATCGTTGTCAGATTTCAACCGAATTGATACTTTTTGACAAAACTCGTACAAAAGCAAAGTTATGCAGAAACTTTTGAAAAAGCCACTGACGAAAAACCGAACAGAAGAATTAATAATAATCTCGTGTTCCGCAAACGACGATATGATTTGCAAAAAATGCCATACATTTTTGCATTCAATCAAATTTCCTTAAATTTGTATTTATATCATTTACACTTTGGTAAGGACATTTCCAGATCGAACAGAATATTGTTAATGTTTACTTGATCTGGAAAATGTTACTTGATCTGGAAAATGTTACTGTAATTTTGCGATGAAAATGTCATTCTTTAGGCAGATTGTCACCGGCGTCGTCATTATCAACATTCTATTGGCGATAGCTTGGAATTTCATTCGTTTCTGGGAGTACGATCACGATGAAGCGACTGGAAAAATATCGGTGTTGCTTCGGAAAGACGACTTATACGTCGTCTACCGCGACATTCTCTCGGTCTTTGTTCAAGCCGTTATTCCTTTCGTGGTCATCGTTACCCTTAACATTCTTATCTTGAAAAAAATGAAGGAATTATCATACAACGGAAGGCAGCTGACCGATAACGAAGCAAGAGAGCATGAGCATGCAAAAATCGTCCGATACATTGGATTCAGTAAGTGCATTTACAACTAATAAACATTAATATTTACTACGTAATATTAAATATATTACTTTGTATTTTATATTACAAATAAATATTATATTGTATTCGGTATATAAGACAGTTAATATCCATGGCTCACATAATAGGAAGCGCCATTATTTTGCATAGAAACAGCAACTCTCGTTCTTTCGCTGACAGTCCATTTAATCGAATTCGTCAAAAGTAAGATAAATTTTCAGCGTTCGTCGCTTGCTACTCCTACCCATTCGTCTTGAATGTGATCGAGATCTTCGACTCGGAATTTTTCACTCGGTCATATGCCACTATGCTGCTGAACATCTACAGTCTAATCACATTGATTAACGCACTGTCTGTGTTCTTCTTCTTCGTGGTATTTTCGAAGGTGTTTCGAGAAGAGTTGGGCGCAGTCATGAAATGCGCCTGTTTCGCGCGTTTGAATGAAAAGCTCTCTCTCTCCGCCTCCACCATAAAGTCGCCATTCGGTCGTCCTGCTGCCGACGGTCAAGCGGCGGTCGTGTCATTCGATCCACAAGAAATTGCTCGTCAGTCTACCGGCGAAGCGCCTGTCTAAACCTTGTGTCAATTGTATTCTTGTTGAACAAAAATTGCAAATGCTCTGTCGTTCGGCTGATGGCAGATGCGGCATCGGGCGGTTGTAGGAAGATGGTACGCCTTCACAGAGCGCTGCCACTTTCGACGTCTTCGATTATCAATTTTATGGCGGTAGTTAATTTTGAAAACATAAGCCTTTTGTTAAATTGTGCAGACTGTAACCTTCGTTTTCAGTAGGACCAATGCTTCCATAAATTAATACATGCACCTCTCCCCCTTAATGTACAAACAAAGATCACCCATGAGGATGATGAAAACTGCACAGCTCCCTCCTCACACCGACCTCATGCCAGTTAATTCCGAATATAGTTGAAACAAGACTAGACTTCTACCGAACCCATTAATATATTTCGACTGCTTATTTGGGTCGATTTTTACCAATATATTATGAATCCTTAACGCTACTGGCATGAAGTTGACTCAAAGGCACTCCTCAGCGTCGAGTTGAGCAAATATATTTCAATTTTCTACTCAAAACACTACCAGTCACAAATGCCGTTTGTGATTGCGCCTCGTGGTTCACTGAATGCTCTTTACAGGAATAAATTTTCTCTTTCTTCTCGCATTATTTTGTAAGGCGCAATGCGCAGTGTATACCCTTTTTGCATTACTTGTGTTTGTTAGCGTTTTGTTAGTGTTAGTCGACGTTGAGTTGGACAAGGTGATATGTGGTGCAGTACGCCGAGCGCATATTGTCAAATGTTTGTTTTAATTGTAGACTCCTTAAAAGCCGTCATATGTCAAAATGTCATAGCAGTACACATTCTTGCAGTTATGTATTTGCAGCGCTCCAACATTCATCATTACATGCGATCAAAGTGAACGAGTTTTGGTCACCTTTACAAAATGATCAAAATTCTGCTTGAACGTTAAATAGTGCCCTTTCGGTTCTTCGCTCATTGAATACTGTTTATACTGTCAGCAAAAAATTTTGATAAAAATAACGGTTGTTTTTCTTCAATCTAAATATTACAAATGCAAGAGTTTTGCCGCACACATCACAATGAATGACTCCCTTCGTTCGGACATATGAAACTTTAATTTGCGCACTTTATTTCAAAAACTTTGCATTAGCGCAAGAATTTCACTTTGGCTGTACCCAGTCTACGTCATAATGATCGACACCACATTGTATAACCGGCAGCATGCGAAGCGACATGTGGCGAATTCAAACTGGAAATGATTGTCACCTCAGGCGGGTCGAATCTTGTTCTCCCCCTGTTGTGCAAAAAATTGATGCAGACGCTCGCTTATCGCCATTGATAAGATCAGTCGCTGACGATGGGTAAAGAATTCTCACACTTGCCCTTTCTAGTCCTCCCTCCCACCTCCTAACTTTCCTTCTTTCCTTACCATAACTCGCATCATCTGAAACAAACGCTAACCGATCAACAATGTTTGCTATTATTTTACTACTATGCAACACTTTGCTTTGGTTCAGCTTTTTTGGCAACATTTTTTCAATTATAATTTTTGTACGTGCCAAGTTTCGTGCCTTCTTCAGCAGCATAATACTGCTAGCGCTGTGTGCCTCGCACCTGGGCTATGTACTTGTGGCTGCTCCCGTTCACACATATCTGACAGTAACTTTCTTCTTCCCTTCGGCGCAAACGCCGGCCATCTACCACTTTATGCTCTACAGCCATCCGATCGCCGCAATGTTCCAGTATTGTGCCAGTTGGCTTGTGGTCATCCTCACGATTGAGAAATATGTGGAAATTTGCCATCCATTTACGTACGAAAAATATTGCACAAGGTGCGTCCAACTTTGAAATTCATAGCTTAACCGGTGTTGTTCACAATTCGCCAATGTTTGGGGTTTCGTGCCTTCGCTTCTCATCCTAAAGGAGCGAGCGTGGAACTTTAATCTGAATAAAATGGCTGCTAGGTGATGCGTCCTTTCCCTTTTAACCCGATCCTTCTTTCTTCACGCTGGTGCAAGCTTAAGCTTACCAATGATGTGCAGTATTGAGGCACATTTGAATAAATACCAATCAAGAAGTACTTTGGGGGATTGTAACTGAGATTTATTGTGAAAGTGTTGAGAAGTTTTACAAATTTTTAGGAAGTTCTCCGAGTTTCTTTTATTGACAAGTTGAGTAAACTCATCATAAAAAGACAACAGCTAAAGAAACTGTAAAATTATAAACAGCAATGCGGAGCAATCTATGTTTAGGAAGATCGTGATCGGCATCGTCATCTGCAACGCTCTGACTGCAGTCGCATATAATTTCATTCGCTTCTGGGAGTACGAACGTTACGATGAAGCAATCGGCAAAAAAATATTACTGCTGAGAAACGACGGCTTATATGTAGTATACAGAGACGTGATTTCGGTTTTCGTTCAAGCAATCATCCCTTTTGTGGTCATAATCACACTGAATATCCTAATTAGACGTAGAATGAACGAGCTCGACTACAATGGTCGCCACTTGACCGACCATGAAAAGCAGTCGCACGAGATTGCGAAAATTGTACAATACATAGGAATTGGTAAGGATTATTCACTTGAGAAGCTTAATTTTTTTTATCATTCTCTTTCTATCCAACATAAAAATGGGGCGCGGAGGCTCAGTAAATATTTAGAAATAGAGTTGCCCAATAACGACTATTTGAAATGCAAATCAAAAAACTATTAGGCTTATTCGCCGCTAATTGCACGAAATTTTCCGAGACTAGGTCTTATAATTTAATTTTGTACAGCATCCGGAGTGGAACATATTTTAAACAAATATTGAGTAACGTAGTTAGAGCAGCGATTAAATGTGAAAGAGCATTCATTATAGATGCCATAAATTCCGACAAGAGACTAACAGGAATATGCTTTGCAAGAAAACGTTCAATTTTAGGCTCCGGCTTGAGTGATGCGAACAGAACGAGTATATAGATGTTATTTATTTATAATTATTATTTAAATGAATTATTTGAAATCTAAACTTAATTAATTTCGCCTAAATTAATGCTAGAATAAAGGGATGTGCGCGATTCATCGTTCGCATTTAGGTGCGTAGTAGTGAGGGGAGAACGATTCGTCAACATACCATTCATTGATGCTTCACAAAATTGTGCATCTTGCATTTTCGCAGTTACGCAGATAACATGCATTTATTCTACCGTTTCAGTGTTCCTGATTTGCTACTGCTATCCGACTTTCCTTAACATCATGGAACTGATTGCTAAGGCCTGGCTCGCGCGCAACACTGCTTATCTGGTCTACGATATCTACAGTTTGATCATGATTATCAACATTTGCAGCGTTTTCGCTCTCTTTATCGCATTCTCTCCGCCGTTTCGCAGCGAGTTGCGCAGCTTATTGCAGTCCGTTGGCTGTATGCGATTCAACGGCCCCATTACTCTGCCCAATGCTATCAAATCGCCGTTCAAAAGGCAGAGTGGTGACGGCCAGGCAGGCGATGTATCAATCGATCCACAAAGTGTCGCTTCTCAGCCATCTGCGGAAGCGCAAATATAGGAAAAAGTTTAGGATACAAGATTTTCGATGAAGAAAACTGGTGATCGGAGTTTTTTTTATATCAATTTATGCACGAAATGATGATGCTGACGTGAGCGCTTTTTCACAATAGGTCTCTTAGCTGTCGTGTTTCCTTGTCGCGCGATGCTTTGTGCATAGCAAAAAAGTTAACGTAGTTGCTATTCTAGTTTACTTGATTGACGCACTTCTGATATAGATTTGTATGCAGAGTTATCAAAGTTGTATATTGTGACAGAAACGGAATGAATGGCTGCAATTATAATTGGATAGCAGTGGCAAAAACCAGAACAAATGAGCAGGAAATAGGTTCTCAACTGAACTGATATTAAAGCCTCTCGTGATGAGAAATCGAGTTGGATAAACGAAACGTATATAGCAGGCCCCGTAAAAGTGAACCTTGGATAGGTTCAGTATTTTGCTATGTTCACCTTTCCGCAATTCTGAGGCGCTTCACTTATCACTGAGCATGTTAGATGCAGCTGACGTATTGTGTTCAACTCGTTTTTGAATGGAGAACTTATCCAACATCGAGAGCTTTTTGTGTTGTGTGTGTGACGTTCCAGATTTTGAAGCTAATTCGACGAGTGAAAAATTTTCGCCATGTCTGTCATATTTTACATCAGGAATCTTGCTCTATCTTTGCTGTAAGTGACGTTGTTTTACCCCTATACTGCCATATTTTGTTTAGAACAAGAACGCCCAGCGGCCTATTTTACAAAAGCTCAGCGCAGAGATCTGCTCTGGGCTGGCTGCTTGTCGTAATTCAGTCGCGTATGACCTATTGCTATGACACATCATTTCCTCTACTTCAAGGATACATTTTAAAATTTCCAGCGAGTAATCTCTACCTTATGGGGTTTCAGGGGTATACAAACGTTATAATTTGTCGCGCTTCATCTCTGAAACATGCAAAACTCGTCGAGTTTAACATTGCTTGCTTGATGTTGATTGCTCGCAAATTCAATGAAACTCGAAATGCATATTCGTATCATTGTTATCGTGCATACAACATTAGAATGCAACGCATGGCACAACACAGCCGCTCTCTGTCTTTGCCACCAAAAAAGAAAAGACATTCCAAAACGCGATAGTCGCCTAACATGGTTTGATCGCAATGGCGGCGCGGCGCTCTCTAATCAAGCGCTTCTCAAGCACAACACATACTCAGAAATTATTCAGTAGCTTTATGGCTGAACGGAGCTTTAATCAAATTTCCTTCCTTCAATCAAAATTTCACACGCTTGGATATTTGAAGTGTGCCTCTGTTAGAAGGCGCGCGCGTTATCATAAAATACGATTATACGATATTTCAGATGTATCCCTCTCCACTTCGCTCCTTTAGCTATTCGACCGAGCTGTTCGATGCCTCTTACAAAATGACAAAATTATGGGCGTCCTTAGGCGATCGGGCTTGAACCATTTCAAGTCTCATGAGAAGTTATTGTAAAGCGGTACTATGGCGAATATGGGTTGCTTAAAGAGACACATTGTTCAAACATTGTGCGCAGTCAAGAATTAAGTTGCAGAATTGGTCCTGAAATAAGTCAGTAATTTACTACATTTGAAATGGTTCAAGATCGACCGTCGGGGCAATGGCCGCTATGGGAATTGAGAGCGTGTGCCACGCCAATATTTTGATGATATTGCATATCAAAAGAAATAGTATAAGTGCAAACATGAAGCTCAAAAGATTCAACCATCAATACATGTCAGATTTGGTGAAGTCGACCGGCTCCAAATGGGCGGTCGTTTTCCGCAGCGATTTTCTGCGGATTCTCTCCTTGCGTCTCTGGCAGCATAGAGTGGCCAGATCAAAAATGAGAACCGCGAATTCCATGCACGTGATTACGCTGATTCCTGAAAGTTTGATAGGTTCAACCAAAATACTGTAACTAAAAGTATCAACTGACCCATCCACAGTCCGAGTTGACCGCCGAAATCTGCTATTAGATTGACCATCTGCAAAAATCGTTCATAAGCGGTATCAATTTGCCTTCATGTTTCACTCTTTCGTTTTACACCTACGATAACCAGTTAAAATGTTAACTTAATAACTCAAACACACCTGCCAGATGATTTTAAGATTCGAATGCAAATTAATTCGATTTACCCCGTATGCTTCGGTCTCCGTCAGCGATTCGTAGTTTAGTTGCTCGTAGTAAATTTCGAGCATTGCCGCTTGCTGCCTAAAATGAAATGGATGTGAGTGAAAGAACTTGGGGGAGCTGATGTAAGAGAGCGCTGGGGAGGCGGGATGGCTTACTTGTAATGTTCAACGCATTCTTCCGGATGCATATCGTCGCAATCGCCGGCCTAAAGAAATATCATTTATTGCACTGTAAAAAATAAGGCTACTGAAATTATTACGTCGGCCGCTGATGATGGCCATTTCGCGCAGGAATATGTAACACCGTAGGCATCATGGGTACAGGGCTGCTTGCAATCGCAGTTTAGTCGGTTAGGATGATGGAAGTCGCCCAACTCCGCCATTTTAGTTTCCAGACATTGGCCTGAAAGAGATAATATTTTATCAGTATACCACTTGCGTGACATTTTAGTTACATAAAAAGGAGATGATACAAACTGTCTGAATCACTGGAGTATACAGAAATCGTTAGCGATACAAATTATGTATAATTAGACATTTAAAAATTTATTGATGAAGGCATATAGGTGCATAAAACTGTCGGTCATTTCGATTTTTATTTGACTACTAAGTAGAGCTGCTTCAAATTGAGTCAATTTAATTTACGGCGGTCAACAATAGGACCATAAGTGTATTCTGAAAATTCAAAAGAGAACGCACGAGCGGCGGAGTTGTAGGCCGAACAGTGTGTGCCATTAGGCGGAAGAGGAAGACGAGGGTCTCCACATGAACATGATTTTATCAGCGCGTGCTGGAAGCAACTTCTGTGACAACCCTGAAAGAGGAAAAACAATTAAATCATTAATTTATTTTGAATCCCGTTTTATTCGAAATTGTCTTGTGGCATAGGATTTTCGAAAAACAATATTAGAATCTGATCTTTTGATATTTCACAGTTATCAACTTCGCTGCCAATTATCGCTGGGCCGCTTACCTCGGGTTGGTACACGTGATCTCTGTATATATATTTATCGTCTTTCCCGTCCTGAACGCAGTCGCCATAGGGAGCAGGGAGTCGTTCCACTTTTCTCTGCAAATATATCAATCGAATAACACAAACGCAACATTGCATAACTAGCCAAAGATACAAATGCTTCATTTCATAAGGGGTCCCGCAGAGATCAGCGCAAAAGCTTAGACGAAGTAGACCCCATTTTGATAGTGATATTAAAAGAAAGTCGCAGTTTTGGACGGCGCGTCACTGAATGGAATGAGTTTGCTTTCTGCTTTCTTAATCGTGATAAGAATGGTACTGAAGCATGTGAGTTCACCATCCAGTTCGCTGAACTGTCTCGTTTCCCGCAAAGGTAAAACGCATGGCATTTGAGGATACGACTGGTGCCACTTCTTTCAACTAGCTCGCGTTAGCGGTGGGGCACTGCATGAATGATACGTCTAAGATTTGCTACTCCATTCTGTGATGATTAATCGTGTTACATGACCCCACCATGGGCCATTTTTCAGCTCAGTTAATGAAACCAATCACACATGGACTGATGATCATAATTCAAGCAGATAAAACCTCGTACGCAAAAATATGAGACGGAACCATCTTTTCTCAGATTTCCGTCACTGAGCGTTAGTGAAATAGAACTCTGACTTAAGTGAAAACGTTCCTACATGCTTTTATCCTCCAAATAATTCTTAATTGTTAAGCAATACAAATCTTCGCCTAAGATTGTAAACGTGGAAACAAAACTCCTTCAACTTACACGCCGGATTCCGAAGGACGAGACAAAGCCGGTTGGCGCGCTGTAGCCAAACGTATCCGGAAAAGGATACTCCAACTGACCATGGATCGAAAGACGCACGCCGGCTGCTTCTGAGGTGCTCATGTAGTCGCTCGTGTTTACTCTGACCATCAATACCAGGCCTGAAGATGAAGAAAGTTGAAAGACTGTGACAGTGGTCAAGATAGAGGGGAGCCGAGACGAGGGAAAAGAATCCCCGGTTTCCTGTGTCTTCCTCACTTTTATAGGTTCACTGTGAGNTAGTGTCCCCAGAATCGTGCGGAAGGTCTAACTGATTCACGCGTCGCCTTCACGAAAATTGCGCCTCTTGTTTTTTCACAACTAATTTTGCTTGCTTATTGGATTGAGCGCAGACGTTCCATCCAATCTTTTATAGGTCATTAAGTAACGCGATTTCCCCTTTATCTTCTCGTAAAATCGTCTCATCATACCGCAAATCCCATCGCTTTAACAAACTCGGGCGGCTGGGTCGGTCGAACTGTGGTAGAAGACCATTTTTGGTTTTCAATCCACAGCTTTTTAATCTCAGCAGGTTTTCCGAGACAAAAGCTTTCGGCGGACTGCTCAGAGTCGGCCGCCTGCGCGGTTCTGCACATGCAAGGCCAGTTGGCCGTTGGTGCATCGCCGGTGCTGCCCGGCGAGTCGCAGTAACCGACGTAGCGGCACACTGGACAGAGTTCATCCTGCCAAACGCTGCAAGAAAGTTTGCATTCACGACTGATGTAGCTTCTGTTTTTAATTTTGAGGAAGAGGAGAGCATTCTCGCGAACGGCTTTTGATGCAGGAACGACATTTGTTCATGGAATCGAATCTGTGAATTTGCATTTCAGCCCCGACGGCGCGCAATGGGACATAAATGTCGAATCAATTTCTATCTTGACAGGAGCATTGAGGCTGATTGATTTTTACGATGATGCTCGTCGTTGCTGTTTTACCATATTCAGATAAAATCGCCAACTGTCAAGCTCCGAATTCAATTATTCAGCAATCGATGTAAATTTTGATTGGAAAATTCTCATATTCTATGGATCGATCGTCACACTACTCTATGCGCATCGCCGATTCAAAACAAAGTGTTCAGAATAGAAAACATGAGCGCTGACCTTTGTCTGAAGCACGGCCAGGCGGTTCGTTGCGCTTTATCGTAGGTGCACAAGCAAGTATCGCTGTCGGACGCAGGTGCCGATTCAAATCGCAGACATTCCATCGACGCGTTGCCGATGCACTTGCAGTGGGCGTAGATCGGTTCGAACTGGCGGTCGGGGATTTCGCGCTTATCCAAGCCTGTTCCTTGCTCGTTCTCTTCTCGCTTCTTTCGTCTCTGCGATAGCAAGACCTCTTTGGCCGCCGCCTTGGCTCGATCAAACTCTTCCATCTGCAATATAAGTGCCGGTTGCAATTGCGATCGTCGTCGATTCGTTCAGGAGAGCAATAAAGTCATGTCTTCTGTTTCCAACTTAACATCTCTCTTACTAGAGAGTGCATTACGTTCTCTCGACTTCGGCCTAGGTCACAAGTCGCTAGTTATGCTAAAATACGGCAAGTGATAGCTGTTTAATGATGATATTGGACAACGCCTGATCATTTGTCTTCGTTAACAGTAAAACAAATTCGCGCATTTTTATAATAACAAGAGTACATTACCGTCTCACGAATGTCCGTGACTTGTCTGGCCAAGCTTTTCTTGTATGGATTGAGATTGCATAC